>JAKLMY010000076.1:0-58137 GCA_022814645.1 Ganoderma meredithae | reverse complement strand
ATCAAGGGGCGTTCTGTAGGGCGAAGCGAATTTGTGAGACCACTGTAGGAATAGAGATGCTCATCAGAAAGGTGAACGAAACGTGATGTAAAAGAGCACTGACCGATGACCACCAATACAGCGGCTGCCACGAGCCTGAAGTACTCAAGGCTCGTCCATTATTGTATAAGTACTGAAGCGAACCTGACCCACTTGATAATTCTACACAAGCACAGCTACATAGAGCCCTACATAATACCTCCGGAAACGTGGCAAGATGTCGCAGCGTCGCTACAAACTGTAGTCATGTAGGGTACCTCGGGCATAGGAGTGGTATACCATGATACGTGACATGGCACTGTCAAGGGTATTCGTTTGAAAGCCCCTGAGGTGCAACGTTATGCTTTGATTTTCCCCGCCAGGATGTAACGGGGATCCAGCTAACAGCTGTAGGGAGTTAACACTAAGTGGCCACCTCCAGATGACTCGGACGGCCACGCCGCGAGACACTGCATTATACGTACAACACTGGCTCCGGTGATCGCGCAAATGATCATAAAAGTGCTTCGTTATGCTTGCGTCATGCCATGGTGCGCATGCGTCCAGTCTCGACCAAGACTGTTGGCGCATCCGTCGGAGTCGGTGTGGGACGTGGGTTCTTCAAGCTACCCCTCAGCCTCTGTCCCCGAGCAAAGCAAACTTCAACACTCGGGAGCTAGTGGGTTGGCACAGTAGATTCGTGTGAGTCCCGTGTCAGTAAACGAAGACGATCCACATTGAGAGCCGGTACGCATATAACATGGCCTCATGGCAGACAGGAATGCATCCCTCAAACCAATCATCTGCCCCATCCCCAATGTCAACTGCAACGAGCAACGTCAAGGCCACTGTTGCCATCCTCGGTGGAACAGGACATCTCGGTATGGCTCGTGGCTACCATACTTGCACGGACGACGAAGTCAGACTCACCTCGTTTCCCCGATCATAGGTTACGACATCAGCAAGATCTTCTTGACTGACTGCCGCTGGGCATTCCCTACTGTCCGCCTGACCACGCGCGATGCCTCCTCGGCAAAGGCTCAGGAGCTTGCAAACCTAGGGGCGGAACTCCATCCGTTCGACGGCTCCTTCGACACCTTCCTCGCCGGCGTCGATGTCGTCGTTAACACCCTCTCCAGCTCGGTCACTCCCGAATTTAAGACAGGCCTGCTCCACGCCCTCGTCCGCAACGGTGTGAAGGTCTACTTCCCGAGCGAATTCGGCGGATAGTAAGCCCCGCCATCATCATGATTTCTGCGAGGGGAACGTTACTGACCAATTACTTGACATCGCAGCGACGTCACGCAGAACCTCTTCCCGGGTTACGAGTACATCGAATTCATCAAGAAGAGGGAGCTCGCTATCGAGACGCATGCCATCTTGGACGGAAAGGTCAAGATCGTCCGCCTCGACGCTGGCGGCTTCCTCACGTGGATGGTCGGCCCCGGACGCATGTTCAACTGGAACGCAGAGACAAACGTCTACACCATCATTGGGCCGAGCACCGCTAAGAACACGTTCACACACCAGTCCGACATCGGGCGCTCCGTTGCCCGGGTCGCCGTCCTCGCGCTCGACCCCGCGACGGCGGCGACGGTCCCCGCTCAGATTCGCATTGGGGGGAACATCCTTGACTTTGAGCAGCTTCGGGAGATCGTGTCTCGCATCAAGGGCATCCCTAAGGGCGAGATCGTCTGCAAGGATCTGGCAGAGGCGAAAGAAGCTTTGAAGAAGAACCCGAGCCCGACCGTTTTCGATTATGTGAAGTAAGCACCGAGATGGACCGTGGCAAAGGGGCGTACGAGACTAACGTGAGACCATTCAGGATCTTCGGTGCAGTAGGAGCACTGGACTTCACTAAGAACGACAATGAGCTCGTGAACCCTGGACAGACCTTGTGGAAGTGGAAGACCGTCGAAGAGGAATTCCGTGGCTTGTAGACATGCTTTGGTCGATGTAAACCCGATTCTCTTATGCCTGCCATGCGGCCAAGCCTCGAGGGGCAATAAACGGGACCAGGAAAGGAAAGAAGCTCTGAGGAGAGGCTGAAACCCAACATAGTTGTTCATCAGAAAGGTGCAGTATGTATGATTAAATCGAGAAGGTCCTTAACCTGGCTGCTTGGATGCCTTGACATGACAATAGATCAGGAAATGTCAGGAGGTCTCACTGCATAAGCAGCAAAAGCCTGCCTGTGCGTGCACGACCAATATTTCGGATAGCTCGGAGAGCAGTTGCGTGAATACAGGAGAACTATGGATACATGACAACAAAGCATGTGGATCTGCTCTCTCGCGCCGTGTGAGCGTGCGGCCACGAACATCAGAGGATAAACATACCGAACGAAATGTCAACTGGATAGCAACCAATCAAAATACATTAGTAAACCTCGCGTCGTGCCATATCTGCACGACCTGATCTGCAAGCTTCATGTCTACACGTTCTTCGGTCAAATGCAAGTCCCACGAGTCGTTGAAAGACATAACTTACCGACATCATCCCCCATACTCAAGTACCCTGCCATTTTTATTGTCCTCTCATTCGTGACTTGCCCAACGACCTCCATATACGTACTGCTGGGACTGAAATCCTGTAGACATCGCGACCATAGAAGATGAACGGCGATGAGACGGCAGCATGTAGGGACCACGTACCGGAAGCAGTTTGACTTCTACTTCGCCCCCGTCTGATGTTTTCATAATGGCCACCTCATCCTTGAACTAGGTTCTACTCTGTCATCTCTTGCCTCCCTGAGAGAACGTAGCCAACGCACAGTGGTCAGTTTGGCGATGAGCCTGACGGTTTGCCCCTGGTAGTTGGCCATGAGAGCTTTGTTGACGCGTGGCGAACGGTGGTCAGCCATGTATGCGCGACTCGTTTGTGGTCAAATGCGTCAAAGATGGCCGAGGAGGTGGCGGATTGGGGCCAAGGCGGTCAGGGCGTCCAAGACGCGACGCGACGCGAGATAAGCGCTCTGTCACATTTGTTGAAACGCGTGACGTACCAGGACAGCACTTGCGGTCCGCGTCGGCGGTCTCCTTGTTGCTTCCCCTCCGCAACGTATCGCCTGGCATCGTCGCCTTTCTGTATCACCCTCGTGCTCCCGTCTCAATCTCCTGTCTGTCCTTGTAAATGAGCAAAAGACGTATCTCGCGATCACCCGAACGGTCAGAAAGGCCATCAAAACGAGTCGTGACCGAGGACAATCACGACGCTCACCCGGAGGCTCGACAAATTGTGCTCGCGTATCCCTCTGCAAACTCTTCACAACCCACTCGCGCTGTGCCTTTCCAACAACCCACTGGTCTGCTAACTTTCTCATACACATCTCAACGCGTTCTCGAGTTCGACAACTCCGCTCTACGCTACTTCATCGACCCACCGCCGGGCGCGGACCTCCGATATGGCTACGAGCGATGGATTAAGCGACCGGAGGAGAGGACCAGGCTCGACGGGTTGTTGAGAGCAGTGGAGCGTCTTATGCACAAGGCGGACGCGAACGGGGGTCTGGAGAGCGGGAAGAAGTGGCGGCGCGACATTTCTCTGGTGACGTGGAGAGGGGTAATGACCAAGTGAGTTGCAGCTACATGCCTGTCCATAGCTGGATAGTAATTGTCTGATGTCGCCGGAGGGAGAATTTTGACGGCGCCGTATGAAGACCGGGATGGTTATGTGCTGAACGCCATGCTCGTGGACGGCACCTTGTACCTTGAGGAACACGTTACGGACGCCAAGCTCGCTGAGAAGTACATATCTTCGTTCATGGCTTGTGAGCGCATTTAAAACATCTTTCAGGGAGAATCTTGCACCAAAGCAACGCCAACAGACTTACTATGGCTATTCGTTTGAGTCTTGGTGCACATCCTCCCGCCCCGGAGTGCCCGAGCGAATACCTGGCCATCCCATAGGCTGGGGCGGTGACATTGACACAAATGTGCAATGGTGCAGCGTCATTAAGACCAAGCTTGGCGACAGCCGTCTAGTTATTGGCGGTGAAGTTGACTGCGTGCGCGGTCAGTCACCTGCTCTGCCGTGTCTCCAGCTATCAAGCTGACGAAATGCCAGTAGAACGTTTCAATGGTAAGACTGACACCTTCGTCGAATTGAAGACCTCTATGGCAATACGCGGTCAGGAAGATGAATCTCGTTTCGAGAAGTAAGTTTAGCCAGCTGTAGGCGTTCGAGAATCCCCAACCAATCCGTCCTCCAGGAAGCTGCTAAAATTCTACATGCAATCGTTTCTGCTTGGCGTTCCGGTATGAATTCTAATTCTTCCCATTCCATGTACCCTTCACCTATATTGCCCACAATACACAGGAGATCATCGTAGGCTTCCGGACGCCAGCAGGCCGCATCACCACTACACAATCCTTCAAGACGATCCAGATCCCGCGCCTTGTTCGCGGAAAGCCTCATGCATGGGACCCACAGATATGTCTCCAGTGGGCGGAACGTTTCATCTGGCTTCTGAGGACCCAGTTGTCTGAGCAACCTTCACCCGACAACGAGCACTCCGATGCACAGGCCCCGCATGTATGGCGAATCACCTTCACCCCCAAGGATGGCGTCAAGGTGCACGCACTAGATGACGAGGGTATCAAAGATGTTCAGAATGGAGAAGACCGAATTGGGTTCTTGCCGTCTTGGTACTACAAGGCGATCATCGAGACCCGCAACCCGGAGACCGGACCTTCGCCGTTAGAGTCCACATCTGGGAGTCCCGAGGGCGGTTCAGGTTCTACCGATGTTTCACAACCCCCCGCATCTCATTGTGGATGGGCTCTGTAACTGTATTATACGAGGCTTTAGCTGTCGACATTCAGCCAAAGTTACTGAGTGGGGGCTAAAGAAAAACCCACAACCACATCCGAGCCAATCAGAGCACTCTGAAAGCCGTGACGTAGGACCCTCGGAGGAGGGCGTGGAATGGGTGCGGTATGTTTAAACAACTCTGTTCCAAGCACTTTGGAGGTCGACGACCACAGCAGGCTCGAGCAAATGTCAGAACAGGTCAGAATCGTGGCAGTGATTTCAGGCGAGCTGTTGAGGGTACGCGACACTAGCCATGGCAATGGACACCAGCCTGAGCGCTCGGAGTCGGTGTGGGATGTGGGTCCTCCGAGTCTCCCTCTTCCAAAAGCGGTTCGTCCACCTTCGGAGTTGGTGTGTGGCATATCAGGACGAGTCTCAAGAACGACGACAAGCAATACGCACAACCCGCGCCTATATAAGAGGATGTATCGCTGACCATGACCAGTAGAAACGCACCAGCTCTGCTTTCCTACTAGATTCATCACATACTCATTCACAATGTCCACAGGCAAAAGCAACGTGAAGGCTACTGTCGCTATCTTTGGCGGAACAGGAAACCTCGGTATGTCCTACAACTGCCTCACTGGAACTATTAAGGAAGTCTAAGCCTATCTCATATTTCAGGCTACTACATCAGCAAGATCTTCTTGACCGAGTACCGTCGGGCCGTCCCCAATGTGCGCCTCACGACTCGCGGTCCCTCTTCGGAAAAGGCTCAGGAGCTCGCAAACCTGGGAGCGGAACTCCACCCGTTCGACGGCTCCTTCGACACCTTCCTCGCCGGCGTCGATGTCGTCGTCAACACCCTCTCCAGCTCAGTTGCTCCTGAGTTCAAGACAGGCCTCCTCCACGCCCTCGTCCGCAACGGCGTGAAGGTATACTTCCCGAGCGAGTTCGCCGGATAGTAAGTTCTGAAGTCATCGTCATGCCGCAGGACATATCTCGCTCACACTCGCCTTGTAGCGACTACGTCAACACGGACCTCTTTCCGGGCTACTCGCACGAGGAGTGGCCCAAGAAGCGCGCCCTGGCGCTCGAGACGAACGCCATCCTCGAAGGCAAGGTGAAGATCGTTCGTCTCGACGCCGGCGGTTTCCTCACGTGGTGGGTCGGGCCCGGCCGCCTCTTCAATTGGGACGCGGAGACCAACGTCTACACCATCGTGGGCCCGAGCACGGTCAAGAATACGCTCACGCACCAATCTGACATCGGGCGCTCCGTCGCGCAGGTTGCTGTGCTCGCGTTGGACCCCGCGACGGCAGCGACGGTGCCCGATCACCTGTACGTCGCCGGGAACGCCATCGACTACGAGGGCCTCCGCGAGATCGTGTCCCGCATCAAGGGCATCCCGAAGGGCGAGATCGTCTGCAAGGACATCGAGGCGGCCAAGAAGGCTTTGAAGGAGCACCCGACTCAGAACGTCCTCGAATATGTCATGTAAGTCGTTGGATGCAGATCTGAGCAGAGTGTCTCCTAATTTGCAATTTTCAGCATCCTCACGGGTGAAGGGGTGATGGACTTCAAAGAACGACAATGAGTTTGTGAACCTGGACAAAGCTTGTGGAAGTGGAAGACGGTGGAAGAGGAGTTCCGCGGTTTGTGAGCGGAACGTGCATCATGTCGAACCGTCTTCTGACCAGTTGTCATCTCCATATGGATTGTATGGTGCGATTGTTGGTGCGTTGCCGCCAATACCGTCTGCCGCATGTCAAAGCGGAGGACAAAAGACGTCCTTTGATCGCCCGGTATCTTCGCGAGGGCGTGTCGGACAGAGGACACTAGCAAAGTACAAGAAACGACAAAGCATTTCGTGCCACATGTAAAAGAGACGCTCTTGCTGGACTGCATAAATACTCATCGTTCCAACACTCGAAGACTCAGTGCCGACGAGCCCCATTGGCTGCCTAGACAGCGGTCCATTGAGGTCATGGTGACGGGAACATTATGGACCATAGGGCTTCAGCGAATGGCCGAAGCCCTGTGAGCCGTAACGTTTACGCCTCCGTACGGAAATGGCGGGCAGAAGCGCGTGGAGCAGCGTTTGGGATGGTCAACAGCGCCACTAGTCACAGTCGAACGAGCTTCGCGTCGCGGCTAGAATTACAGTGGCAGAGCAATGTACCGTTACAGATATGTGAGGAATAGCGAACATGAAATGAGCCGAGGGAAAATATGCACGAACGACAACACCTCTAGTCCTGGTCGGTCCCGTCTCTGGGACGGTAGCGGATATTGCGGCTTTCCAGCTCCGCCTCTACATCGTCGGGTACGCGCCCTTTGACGCGGACAGCATACATTCCCTTCACATACTTGGCTGGAGAACGCATCAGGGACCAATGCGCTCGACGCGTAAAGGAAGGAAGGACGTACATGTTCTCTGCCACCGAGCAACCCAGCTGTTGTCGGGGTCTATGACAGCAATCACGCCCTCAAAATGGGTCGTGGTGCATGATTGTATGCGATCGGGATAGCCCTTCATCTGAAGTTGGAGAGTTTACTGAGCAAGATGCTTCGTTGAGGAACGGTCAACGGAACGCACCTGCATGAGCTCCTCGCAATTAGGACAGCCATGTTTCCGGAAATCGGCAGGAGTCTGGATAATGGAGCAGAGCAGGCAAGCACGCAGCTGCTTGGCACGCGGCTGGCTCGGGATGGAAGCTGGCGGTCGGTCCTGGCTCGACATACTGTACTGTGTTGGAGGACGTGGAGCAAGGTGTAGACGTTGAGACGGCCACCGAGCAGCAGCCAGCTTGAGCTGGTCGGCAAAACCCGACGGACGCCACTGTATGCGACGACGTTGAGCGTCACGGCAACGACGACCTTACCCATCACCATGGCTGGCCGCGCCCTCACGCTCTTGTTTGCCTTGCTTCCGGCAGCAGCGTCGGCATACTCCAACACTCACCCGGTCCTTGCTTGGTCGTCCCGCGAGTGTGTGATTTGGTATATCCGTCGCGTTCGGAGACTGACCCGCGAGCAGCTCCAAGGCTCTGTCCTCCCCCGCACTTTCGGAGGCTGCGAAGGCCAACTCGCACGCAATTGCCAATGCTCTATATACCCACGACAGCATCTGCGACCATGACGCAGTCATTGTAGTCGACCACCAAGGGGTAAGCAGTCCATCGTCCACGTTGTTCCTCCATGACCTGGGTCTGAATGGGGGGATTCCTGCATAGCTGCACGCGTCCGACCTGCGCACGCTGTCCCCCTCTTGCCACGTTTCCAAGGCACTTTCAAACGCTCCCTCATCCCTGCAACTTGCCTACGTCCAGAGTGAAGACCGACATGCGAACCCATTCGTCGATCTCTCTGGCATGCTCTCCAAGCGATGCGGCTCCCAAATGGTGAGCCACGCACCGGAGCTCGGCGAGCTAGTCGTGGACGCAGGGATGGGCAAGCACGTCATCTCTATCTCACTACCCGCCCTGGAGAACGGCGAGTCCGGGAATTCGAGGAAGAGCAGATTGGAGAACCACGGTGCGTTCTTTACCTTCTTAGACTGTAGGCGTGTTGTCTCAAACCGACCATGCAGAGTCGTGGCTCTCCAGCGAACTCTCCAAGATCGAAGCCATGTTCTCTGACTACCTGGTGATCTACACCGGTGTCCTCGACTCGTCCCTCCACACTCGCCAGGCCTCGAGCTCGTCCACCTTCGAGGCCCAAACCGTGGCAAGCCCCTCGGGCGGTATCCTGAAACGCTACCAGCTTCTGACACCCGGCCTCATCCTCGTGCTACTTGTGTCCTTCTTCATCCTGGTCCCCGTTATCTTCCTCGGTGTCTCTGCGCTGTCCAGCATCCAATCACCTCTGACAAACGAGATTCCGAAGGGCTTCAGCGCAGAGGAGAAGAAGAATCAGTGATTCGCCGTGCGGATATTCGTGTATGGACTCTGTTTATCATACATTCTCTCTACCTGCATATTTCCTGTTCAGAATCGCATACAGTGCGTTCCGTGCTGCCACACGCTTGCTTCTCTGCATCCACACCATCATGGACATTAAGACGAGGCATGCCATCACCAAAATCGCGGAACACGAAGGCTTCTAGGCTTCTTCACCAGGTCATTAGGTCAGAATGGGGATATCGATTGAGTAGGATTACTGGGACGTGGTATACATCGTCCATCTCATGCACTGACATAGATAGGTACCAACAACATGAGGCGAAGTGGACAGTCTAGTCAATGCGTCTCGGTGAGTGCATCGTCATGAGTACGGCCTCATATACAGCCCAGCCAATCGCGGAGCTGAAGATCTTGCGAGACATCCGGAGCGTCGCGCCGTCAAAGAAACCGGCCACTCCCCGATGCTGTAATCCAGAGTAAGGGACATGTTTTAATCTCGACAATTGAGAGACATGAAGGCTTACTTGCCAGACCGCGCGGACAGTGCTCCATAACCCACGGTACTGCATCTCCGACCGAACCTGCATCTTCGTCTTCATGACATCAAACGGCTGCGTCGCAAGAGTTGCGAGCGCGCCAGCGGAGGCAGCCGCAACCGAATTCACGCTTGTGGAGTGCAAGAACGTCAGGCTAACAACCGCCGAATTCGGTGCGGAAGACACCGCAGACGCTGCAAGATACAACAGGGACAGGTCAATGGAGGCTTCGCGCCGTGGCATTGAGGGACGCACAGAGGGTGGCCTTGATGTGCTCGTAGAACACGACGAATATCCCCGCATATGGCGCGTCCCGGAGAGAAGAGGCTACGGCTCCACGGAAGATCTCGGATGGACCGGAGCGCATCAGCCCGAAGAAGGCCTCGGACAACGACCCATAAGAATAGTACGAGCTCTAGAACGACGTCAGCCCCGTGGGGAGGGGTTGCAATGAGAGTGGAGCCTTACCTCGTACCGAGCCTTGACCACGGAGAAGGGGTTCAATGCGAGGCCCACGGTGGTTCGAGTCAGCGCGCCAGCGAGTAGATTGCCTTGGGCAGTCAGTTTGGGGAGGGTCGATGTCGAGTAGGACGAGGAGGGCGCGCGCAAGGGAGCAAAGTACGGGGATGTAGCAAGGAACGTACGGAACTGGTTCAGGCCTGTGAAGTAGAGCGCGACCCCGGGGACGTTCCGCAACAGCGACGCTGTCGTCCCGCGCCAGAGGCCGGGGGCTCCATTAGATTGGACGATGTTGCGAGCGGTGCGGAAGATGAGGGTAGACTGGGGTGAGAGTGGGTTGTGGCCATGTTTGCTGAGGTAGTCCGGCTGCTGGATGCGCGTCTTCAGCAGGTCGACTATGGGACGGAGGCTGCATAAATGCGGGGACGACGGGAATATATGAAGAAGAACTGACATGGCTGGAGGATTACCGTGGACGCGAACCCGGAGAGGGCACCTGTACGAAGTGGTCAAGGGCCGGGCGGTCGCGTCGTCATAGATCATGGAACGGACCTGAAATGAGGTGCTGGCTGACATTGCTCATAAATCCGGCACAAACCTTTCAGCCCCTGCAAGTTACCTAGGCCTTTCCCAGTCCGCACCGCGAGAGGAAAGCTGCGTAGGCAACACTAGGCAATATCAATCTAGAGCAAGCCCCGGAAGTAAATAACATGAACATGGCGCTTATGGTAGACGGATATGCCCGAGGGACGCTTATGTAAGAAACTCTATGAAGGGACTCGACGAGGGCCTGCATGTATGCAGATGTATGCCCGGCCTCTGCCTTCTTGTCTAAGAGCGGCAGCCCGTGCAGCCTCGTCTTCACGAGCTGCCGTGACTACTCCTCGTGCCTTCTGCCCCCATCCGCGTCGCTGTGCTTCCTCTGTCACCGTTAACGGCCGTCGGCAACTCAAGCCCTCCCTCTATGGACAACCGCTCGCTTGCTCCCATGCCCACTTGATTCGTCCGGAAGAGACCACACCTGGGATCCCACAGGAGGAATATGATAGGCGTAGGCGAGAACTCATGGAAAGTTTACCAGAAGGCAGTCTGGTCGTGTGCGTTGCGGGTCAGATGAAGTACATGAGCGGCCGTAAGTCCATACTCCACGTGTCTGTCTGAATTCAAGCAAACCTGACGTTTCTATTGCGCAGAGATATTGTACGTGAATTGATTGGACTATATGCTCATAAGAGCTCATTTTTGCCCTACACAGTTACAAGTTTCGCCAGTCGTCCGACTTCTGGTACCTCACCGGCTTCGAAGAACCAGACGCCGCGGTCATCCTCGAGAAACGATCATCCTCGCCCCGCGGGTACTACATGCGGATGTTCTCAGTGGGCACGGACACCGCCAAGGAGAAATGGGACGGTGCGCGGACTTGCCAGGAAGATGTCGTGCAGTTCTTCGGTGCAGACGAGGCGGAGCCCATATCCGTGTTTCCGTCCGCTCTGAGGAGTCTGTCTGTAGCTGCTTCGCAAGTGTACTTCGACCTGCCGAAAGGTTCCAAGCGCTCTCGAGCGATGTCTCCCAAGTCATTTTTGAAGGTGCGCACATATCTATGTTCGCGTCTTTAGCCATACCGAAGGGGCTGCATGGTATAGTGTTTGTCCCCTTCTGGGGGCGCGTCGCGAACGGAGCACGACCGTCTTTTGGACTCACTCGGCAATTTAAAGCCCGAGCCCTTGGCTCCGCAAGTCGCTCGTCTGCGCTCGATCAAAAGCAAGTACGAACAGGAAGTCATGCGACAAGCAGCCGATATCAGTGCTCGTGCGCACAATAAAGTGAGCAGGGCTGTGATAACATTTGATCACCTTTCTGAGATGCATGGCACAGACTATGCGCTTCACCGAACCTGGTATGGCGGAACATGCAGTTGCAGCGCATTTTGAGTACCTCTGTGCGCGAGATGGCGCACAACGTCCCGCGTATGTGCCAGTTGTAGCGTCAGGGTACGTGTCTTTCTATTATTCTTCTGATCATTTCGTTAAACATCGCGCATACATCAGCCCGAATGGCCTTATTATCCATTATACCTCTAATAATCAACTAATAGCCAACGGCGAGATGGTTTTAATAGACGCGGGCTGCGAGTACGAGTGCGTATGACTGCCGGCATATTGTTCTGGATTCTCATTCTTGTCTTGCAGCGGTTATGCATCCGATATCAGTGCGCTCTCCTCCACGTTGCACATCACCAGCTCGCTTACTGACGTTCTTTCTCAGCCCGCACATTCCCCGCGAATGGTTCATTCACACCGGAGCAAGCAACGTTATACAATGCCGTGCTGACGGTTCAGAAGCATCTCATTAGCCTATGCACCGAGTCATCAGGGATGTCCATCATCCAGATACACTGGGAGTCCTGTAACCTGCTTCGCAAGGAACTGGAACGGATAGGTTTCCGATTCGTTCTCGGGGCGGGGACTCTCGATACGTTATACCCTCATCTAGTCGGGCATCCGGTTGGAATCGGTGCGTCCTGGATGTCCAAACTGCTTGGAAACATCGGTTCACGTTTCATGAACAGACTTGCACGAGTCGAGCTACGCCGACAAGAATGCGCCGATCAAGAAGGGCATGGTCATTACCATCGAGCCCGGTGCGTGGACGCAGTTTTCCTTGCATGCGATGCAGCATCTGAATTCGCTTTCGCAGGTATCTACGTCCCTCCTCTTCCTGAGTTCCCAAAGGCATTCCACAATATCGGCATCCGGATTGAGGACGAGGTGCTTGTTGGGGAAAAGCATCCAGTGGTGCTCAGTGTCAATGCTCCCAAGGAGGTACGGGTCATTCTTCTGCCCAGCGGATAAACAGATCCTGACGCTCTATCCTCCGACAGATCGTAGACCTTGAGGGCTCATGCCAAGGGCTATTGGGACTCACCGCTTTCTAGACCACTACGTGTAACTGGTACATCTTCCTGCGAGATGGCGGGACTAATTAAGCCACGGCATGCTCACCTCTGACAATTTGCACGCAACTTAAACGAACCAAGACAGCCTTCTTCTTCGTCGACCTATCTCCTATCTAGGGATGATCATGCACTCGAGGTAGTTTTTGTATGGGTACAGTTGTGCTCATGTCTCATAGTCCTGAAAGCAACGAAATGGGTAACCGCCGGAGCACACTCTATGAGTATTGCTTCTGAATGAACTTTGCGATAGTCTGCAGCTGAATGTTTGAGGTACCCTCGTAGATCGCACCCTGACATGACAGAAAAGATTAGAATCAATCGCACGAGGCAAGCAACCCACAACGCCACTCACGATCTTCGAGTCGCGCCAGTACTTCTCGATCCCGGTCTCCCGCGTGAAACCGACACCGCCGGCCCACTCGATCGCGGCACCAGAGACCTTCTGCGCGACCTGGCTCGCCACGTACTTGGCCATCGCGGCCTCGCGCACGAACTCCCTGCCCTCCTCTTTCCGCCGGGCGGCATTGTACGTCAACATCCGCGCGGCCTCGATCTGAATGGCGGCCTCTGCCTGCTGGAACTGCATGCCTTGGAAGGTGCCGATGGCCTTGCCGAACTGCATGCGCTGGAAGGTGTAGGGCACGGCCTTGTCGAACGCGCCCTGCGCGAGTCCAAGCATCTGCGCGGCGATGCCGATGCGGCCCTCGTTGAGGATCTCGATGGCGATCTTGTAGCCCTTGCCCTCGCCCCCGAGCACGTTCTCGGCGGGGATGCGGAGGTCGTCGAAGGAGAGCGCGCAGGTGGAGGAGGCGCGGATGCCGAGCTTCTGCTCCTTCTTAGCGATGGTGATGCCCATGTCCTTGGTTGCGACGAAGCAGGTGATGCCCTTGTAGCCCTTGGAGGGGTCGATATTGGCGAATATGAGGAAGAAGTCGGCCTCGTACGAGTTGGTGATCCACATCTTGGAGCCGTTGAGTATCCAGTGGTCGCCGTCCTTGACTGCGCGCGTCTGGAGCGCGAACGCGTCGGAGCCGGAGGCGGGCTCCGACAGGCAGAAAGAGCCAAGCTGGGGTGAGCATTTTCGGTCAGTGGGGGGAAACTATCATATGTCCACGCTAATGACACACCATGGACTCAGAGAGCTTGGGTAGCCACTTGTCTTGCTGCTCCTTGGTGCCGTACTTGCGGACGACGGTGTTAACGAGCGTGTTGTGCACGTCGCACATAACGGATACTGAGGGGTCGACACGCGCCAGCTCTTCGATAGCAATTATTGCGGACGTGAAGGATGATTCCGCGCCGCCGTGCTCGGCACTTGTCTCGATGCCCATGAGCTGCCGCGCGGCGTCTCAGCCAAGGGTACGGGAGAACGGAGAGAGAACATACGCCTTGCTCGAAGAGTGCCTTTACGACTGCGGGGTCCATCATTTCATTCTCGTCCATCTCGCGCACCTTGGGGCCCACAACATCTTCCGCAAATCTCCTGACTGTTCATGTTGAGCGCGGGGTGTTCGCTGGGCGCCGCGTGCCAACGAGATTACGAAGGACGTACCAGACTCGCGAAGCATCTCTTCTTCCTCCGTGAAGGTATCAAGCGAGGTGGGGCGAACATCCGATGCGACCACATTGGAGCAAGAGAAATGCCTATGCACACACACACAGAAAGTGGAATGAACTAGAACCGTCAGTGTCCTGTTGCAAACGAGCTCGTGAACATCATACCTTGCCGTGACCTGGGGCAATGCGCGCTGGCGCACGGCAGACGTGGAAGGCTTAGCAGCACGAGCAGCAGAGCGCAACATGGCAATAGCGTTGGGAAATGGCGGGGGTCGTTGAGGCGGCGAGGAGACGAGTGGAAATGAGCGACTTTATGGATGAGCTGCCCGGACCTCGTCGCTTAGCCATGGCAGACGCGCGCTTGGACGAAAGGCGGGGTAATCACATGGCCCCGCCCTCGCCTCGGTGGTTGCTTCATCCGAGGCCCGGTTCTCCACACTTCCCCACCGTGACACTCTCCGTCCCAACTCGCCGAGATATCCTCGTCCAACTCGGCCATGCGCACAAGTGCAAGATGCAACTCTTGTTTTACAACAACGCTATGGATCCCAGTGGGTTATACAGAACGGTTTCTGACTGCAAAGTCCTATACAGCCTGTCGTTCAAGTGCCGCGGTACAAAATCCGTGAGTACAACCGTGAGTGTCCATGCCAAGTCCGTAAGCATTCCGAATGTCCGTCATAACCAGCGTATAATTTGCATGACGCCGGGGCCGCCTATCCTGCAATATAGCTTCACGTTAGCAAGCCTCGTCAATACAGAACGCGGCCCCGATAGGCATTCTGAAGGAACGGCTGGCACGCACCGTTTAAAGGCCGCAAGCCGAGGCAGCGACCTGCGTCGCGTCCGCGTTCACGCGACCCAGGAACGTGGCCTGGTTGTTCGTGAGCGTGTTCATCGCCGCGAGCGCGATGTTGAACCCCGAGTCCGTGTGGTCGATCGCGAGCACATTGATGCTCTTCCCGTTGTACGTCAGCTTCCAGCACGTCCCGCACTCGGCCGAGTTCCATCCAGCCACCGCCGCCGCGCCGCCGATGTTGGGGAAGTGGGGCAGCGAACCGAAGGAGCTGAAGCCCTTCGTGATCATCCCGTTGGGCCCGTCCGAGCACGCGACGGTCGTGAGCGATCCCGCCGAGTTGTCGTACGTCTCGTCGTAGGAGACTGTCACCGTGGCCGCAAGGGTGGTAGAGACGGCGGCGAGGAGGGTGAGGGCAAGAGCCTTGAACTGCATCGCGAGTACTGTATGGGGAAGGGGCGGGAGGAGTTTTGTGGAGGAAGAACGCGAGGGGAGGCGAAGACCAATGCGAGAGACCGAAGGCCACTGCTGGTCTATCTGCGTTGAACAGGCTCGTATATATACCGACAGGCTAGCGGTACATGGAGCACCATGCCTCGTCTGTCCGAGAACGAGGTGCTCCAGCGGCCTAGACACCACGGAGAATCCATCCGAATTGTGGTCATGTGCATAGAAAATCTATTATTCACTTGGGACACCCAGCCAGAGTCAGTGACCCGCATGAGAACAATACACGGGCATACACTCACCGCCTGGGCAGAAAGAAGGCGACTGAAGTCAGGAGAGACAGAAGGCGGATCATCGACTAAGTTTTTCTTGACACATCAGCCGAGGTAATAGGCCAAACATGCCCGGAGGCCCAGAGTACTCCATGCTCTCTTTGGCAGAACCCGCGGAGAAAGACTGGTAGGGTAGTGTGGAGAAGACGTATCAGGAGCATTATCTGGACTGTCATCCAGTCTGCCGAGGAAAAGCGTGGGCAATTCATCGGGTGTTGCGCACCGCGATTTACTTTCAGCTTACAGCACCGAAAAAGCCTCTTGGAAGGACTACATCTCCTACTTGACGTGGGATATGAATACCACTGCCCAGACACTGCCCGACATCGCGCTTCAGACTGAGGACGGTGAACACATGTCTCCTCGAGACGGTGTAAGACTCCATTCGATGTCACGGGAAATGCGAGAATCGAGACGATGGCCATCAGAAGATCTCTTCGCCCAATAGACTCACCTCCACGCCACGAGGAAGTGTTGCCGCCCTTTTCCCCTTGCCACCTCCCCGGCCCGACCTCATTTCACGCGGAGGTCAGGAGAGGCCGCAGTAGGTCCACGACGTGTGCCTCGGTGAGCCTTGACACCAATGAGGCTTCGGAAGGGGCCAAGAAAAGAAGAATTCACTCACCCTCATGATCGCCGTATGTCCAGCTTGCCTCGGACATGGACGTGCAGAAAAACCGCGTCCACGCCGGAACGCCAGCTAGAGAGCTCAGACATGATTACTGGCGTATGGAGGTGGAGTACAGAGAGTCTATATGGTACATACACATGCAAGGACCCGAGATGCGTGTGGAGGACAGATAAGTATGCAGGGTCTCTTTGCGTGGGGGACATGATGAATACAGTAAACTATATAGAATGAAGGATGGTGGGCAAGTATCGTCCCATTACTTAATGTATGTACGAAAACGACCAAGGAAAAAGCGGGATACAGCAGGTAGTAGGACCGGGGATTCCGGGGGTTCCGAACGGAGAAAAACATCAACAGGGAGTGTCATGAGATGATCGTTTCGATATAGATTTCAAGATAGTATAGGCGAAATATATGGGACTCGACGAGGTCCCAACGCTATCTTCCGAATCGCCGCGACAGTTGAGATGCCGAGGTGCCGTACAGGGGGCATAGACTAGATTGCTGACAAGTCTACGGGGCCGCCGTCCAGTGCCACACGCATCACCTCCAAGGCAGCGAGATGGAAGGGCAACACTGGGTCCGCCTGGATCTTCCATCTCGCGCGGGACAGGACGGCAAGCTCGTAGAAGTTGCGCACAATGTCCGACATGTGCTCGGCAGGAACCTGTCGCGCTCCGGATCCGGTCCGTGATGCACCGTACGTGGAATGTCGGGAGTGGATGTCATGGACCTGGAATATACGCATCGTAGAGACAGAGGTGTGGTCGGAAGAAGAAGGAGCACAAATGATGGTGGTCCAAGACGGTATATGGAGGGCTTCGGGGCAAGAACATGGCGTCGATGAACTGGAATTGTCTTCGTCCTCAGTATCAGGAATGAAAGGTGGCTCGGACGATCCTGGTGTGGGATGGGAAGGACTCTTCGCAGCACGATCTGCGATATATGTAGGATACATTGATTGAGAGGACGGGGAGAGGAAGTAGGCAGCGCATGTGGCGTCGGAGAACAAGGTATGGGTGTGTCGCGAAGACTTTAATGTGAGCATCTGGGAGCCGCTGGGTGAATTACGCCTCAGAATATCTAGGATATTGGCATCGGGTGGTGCGAGGAACGTCCACGGGTTTTCCATGTCGACGGAGAGCAGCGTAACGTGCATAGGTGGTCCTTCCGTAGTGGTGGAAGACATGACCGAATCCAGGTGCGACGCCCATGCTAAGGTAACAACACGTTAACACGTTATAGAAACGACACGAGATGGATGACTGACCGTGAGCTTCTGAGAATGATACCAAGCCAAGCTTTGACACCACTACGCGCCATTCGATATTGGCTCTTCTGGCAAATGCATAGACAAACGTCCACACCTGGGTGACCATGAATTCTTCTACATTATCGTCTGGGGTCAGCCATGCCTTCAAGTCGTGTGCTTCCCCCTCCGCGTCGACACAGGCGGCAGTGATCCAACGCCCGCACGTTGAAACTCGATAACCAACGTGAAGCAGCATATGCCGATGGGTAATGTCCAGCGAAGACGTACTCGACTCCAACGCGAACGATATACGGGGGATGATCGCAGTGCTCCGGGACTTTCCAATTGCGGAAGGAACTAGGGCGTACGCAGGCGCCTCCAGGTAGTCCGTGATAGGCGGCCCGTACGCAAACAACTTGCGGGACATCGCGCGGTTCACGGGCAGCAGGAGACGGTCATAGACGCTGCACACGAACGCATCGAAACCACCGAGACTTGAGGCAGGATGAATATGAGTTCCAAAAATGAGCGATTCTGGGACGAGGTGGACGAGGATGTCACCCTGTGGATGCTGCTTGTAGAAGCGTCGCACTGCAGACAATATTTGACGAAGGGTCGTGGACGAGGAGGAGATGATGTGTGGCGGCGTAGCAACGTAGAAGACGAGACTTGTATAAGGAGTAGTGATCTCCTGGACAAAACTGCAAATGGTTTTGCGAAGCGTGTCAAGCCTTGCGGGCGCGAGTCCTGGCTTGGTGAAAACGTTTGAACTGCCAGCGACATGAGACCCAAAATTTTTCGCCTGTCCACGCAGTAAGCAAGGGACAAGAACAATGATAACGAAAGTAATAAAAAAATGTACCGAATACGCAACGGAGACCTTGGCGAGCCAGTTTTCGATCTCGGTTTCCCGATCCTCATCCTTCTTATCTTCAAAGAAAACAAATGCAACGACGTCCTTTGGTCCAGAGCGCGGTGATAAACCGAGTTTCTCCCAGAACCGGAGAGACGTTGGAGAAATCTGTATGACAGACTCGCCCTTGCTCATAGCCAGTAAAGGGCCCTCTAGCGAGTTTAAAGTCATCGCCGAGTCGTTGCCATATGATGCTGTAGATTGTACAATCAACACCTACCATCGCTCGCAAGTGGTGATATAGGAATACTTACAACCACCGAACAGCATTTGCACGTCCACATTGCCCTCGGGCGGTCTATTGCCAACCAGATAGTTGATGTACCTCGCGTCTGCTTGCCACACCTGAGGGGGAAGAATTGGAGGCGTCGAAGAAAGTGATGCATTCACTCTCCAGGCTTCCTGCCATAGGGGGTTTTCGACTACCTCCTTCACAAGGATTTGTGCGGCCGCTTCCAGCGACTTAGACTTTTCAGATGCGGCGCCGAGGATCGCAGCGGGAGATACGGGAGTTGGCACAGAGATTGGCAGCACGTTTCCGGCCACTGAGCTAACCGCCATTCCTGGGGGACGTAGAGGCGCACACATAGGGAGTAAGTAGGAATGGCAGAAGTGTGTCTTGAGCAGGCTTGGGCCCAGCGGCAGGTAGGATGGAGGTGGGGTTGATGGCCGAGGGGCTAACGGCATCTCGTCATCCTCGACCCAAGGTTCGTCATCCGATTCTTCAGAGTCTGGCCCAGGAGGGGACGAGGCGGTGCTCTGCCAGTCTTCAGGCTCACGGTACGATTCCCAGACAGGCATCTTCCGGGACGCACGGGCACCTTGGTCGAGACTCTTACGTTTAACCCCAATGAGTTTGCGAACGACACCTATCCTTGGATCCGTGGCTGCGCTGTACTTTATCTTCCACCCGGGCAGCAGGGTCGGAGTAGCGCTTGGCAGCTCGATATCACTGTCAGGCGGTGGAGAGGGCAGCGCGAACTTCCCAATAGCATATTTTCCGTCAGCTTCACGATGAGTCGATGCGAATGGGATTGGATCGAAGATGCGTGGTCCCAGGGTGCCTGGTCGCTGTGACTCAGAAAGGTGCACGGATGGTGTGGTCGGAGCGGAATGAGATGACGGCGTCTTTGTCGGTGACGGGGGAAGAAGGTCTGGGGGGAGTCCTGCACTGTCCAACGAACCATGCGTATCAAGCGGGGCTCTAGGAGTGAAAGGTTCTCCAAGAGTTGGACCCCAGGGCGACGAATGGGCGAAATTAGCGGAAGGGGGGCCAGGTCCGGACAGAGGGCCATCTACGGTGACGAGTGGAGTGAGGGCTAAAAGTGGGGGTCCATTGACCGACGTGATCCCTGTTGGGAAGGAAGTTGTAGATGGCATGGTAGGTGCAACGGGAACAGCACGTTGAGAGGAGGGAGCATCGAAGAAATCGAAGTCGTCCTCAGTAAACACACCGAAACCGTCATCTATATCGTAATTTTCGGCAGTGGTTCCCGTCGCACGACCGCCTCCAAGGGTGTCGAGCGGGATAGCGAAGTCAATATCAGGATACACGACGTCCATATATCCATTGGATTGACTCCACGAGTTGTCAAATCCACTGAACGGATCGAAACCCACCGAAGACGATTCTCCATCACGCTCGGCCGGAGCCGGAGGCGCGGTACCTTGGTTCTCTTGGGACGTGTCGGCATGATGTGGCTGAGACTGTTCAGCGATGGGTGGTGGCTCCTCATCGGTCGAAGGAAGATCGATCGGAGCGTCAGGTGGGGAGAAGAGAGAATCTCCTGAATGGTCTGATGCGACCGTAGGATGGGACTCTAGCTCTGAAGCCTCGACATCCATTGAGACAGGCATGGGTTCTAGAGAAGGCGCAGGCATTTCTTCATCCCTCGCAGGAATGGATTCCAAGGTAAGAGGTGGCGGCGGCGGCGGCTGTGACTCTTCCTTCAGTGGAGGGTTCGCGCTTGCGAGTTTTGCACGGGCAATTGCGATCTCCTGCTCTTGACGTTCTCGTTTGATTCTCTCCCTTTCGCGTTCACGTTCTCTGAGAACGGAGTCGACATAACCTCCGACTTCTCCAGCGACCTTCTTGATGTCGCGAGCATAGGGCTTCTTGGCCAGAGAAAGCGTCCGGAATGCCCGAAGGGAATCACTAATGGGGGAGGGCCGAAGAAGACTAGGGCGTCGTACAACAGATGATGTTAACTTGTCTCGGTCCACGAACGGCAAAGGCGCCTGGCTAGTAGAAGTCGCAGCACTGGACGGACCATCCGCTGTCGGGGAAAGCGCACCCATGGTAAACGGCAGCGTGATTGGGATCGTTGCTGCTGGTGGAGGAGGGGAAGCCTGTAGCTGTGACGGCAATTCCGGGATGTATGGCAACGTTGAGCGCGCATGAATCGAAGGAGAGCTGGAATGGTATGACACGCAAAGCGTAGCTGGCCAGATGATGGGCATTCCTTTGTCTTCACCTTGCTTGTTTTGGACGGCGAGCCAAGCGATGATGTAGCTAGGGCCATCCTGTTGCGAGGACGTTGAACGCTTCCAATGACCAGCACCCAATCCTATCAGAGCTTCCTCAAACTGCGAGGTCAACGCAGCTGCAGGACCGTTGTATGTGCTCAGGTAGTATGCGGGGACCCCTTGGGGTAACATGACTATCGGCGTACCGGCTGGTAAGGGAAGTGAAGAGCGAAACGGGAGATAGTACGTCGGTCGCATGATAGGATGAATGACAAGACGGACCGTTGAGGGCGTATCCGTTGGAAAACAAAGATGAACTTGCAAGGTGCAGGTTATCAATGGACGACTGCCTGTGTAGTTCTCCCAACCTGAACCCCATTCGGAAGTCGTCGGAATGGGACCGAGAAGAAACCCGCTTTTGAGGCGGGTAACGCAACGACCACGGGGATGAACTTTGGAGGCCTCGGTCACGTCGTCGATTAGGCGGTCCCGGACAGCCTGGAGGAACAGGTTCAAGGGAAGTCGTAAAGGTACCCTGGGGAGCAGCGACGTGAGCAAGGTGTGGTGCGTAGAGACGGCGCTGTCCGAGCAGCGTCCACATGGAGCTGCTTGAGTTGAGCTGGAGGGGCAACACGGATAGATGGTAGCGGGCGTGAATGAAGAGGATTCTGTCACTGTGGAGCGGGTCAGCATCGCTCCGAGTAGGATTCCAAGGACGAAGTTAAGGCGAAATGGGTCGTAACTTGTTCCATAGACTGGAGTGACATAACGCAGATAGTGCGGAAACACAAGAGTCGTATCACATATGGAATACTCACAAGTGAGTGCTTCGAATTCGAGTCTTGAAAGTGCAGCATGTGCTTCACATGTACGGGTGGTAGACCCAAGAGCGAACACATATAGCACCGCTGTATCCTTCGAAATGTGGACAACAGGGAACAAAGAATCATTGAGTCCCTTCTCCACATTCCGAAGCAAGACAGTCCTTCTGGCAAGCTCCAGCTGTTCAAGAGGGTCAGCTGTGGTAGGTCTGCATGCGAAGACGCGATAGGCGATGGATGGATGTTCTGGGAGGGGGACAACAGAGGCGAGAATGGAGGAGGCCAGAGATATCGACGGTGGGGTCTGCGAGAGTACAAAGGATCCAGTGTTGTCTTGTGGAGGTGGTTGAGTCTTGGTCGCCATGAGCTGTTTTGGTCATGGGAGAAGGAGTGCAAGTCGATAGCTCCGAGAGGGTGTACGACAAAAACGGGTGGGCCGGCGTTGCATGCGGAAATAGACGGCTTCGGATGCAAGTTTGACGATGGTGAAAGTCTAGCACATCATGGTGGGAGACGAGTTGCGTGGTCTAAGTCTTTGTCGGTGCGCCGTTCCGCCCGAGCTCAGCGGATATTCCCGGACCCGGACGCACATTGCGCACATCCCCCTCAGCCTCCATCCTCACAGCCGTTGCTCTCTTCAATCACACATTTTTATTCTTTTTATCCCGGGAACACCGTCTACGCTCACCGCGAGAGGTGGAGGGACCAGGGGGGGCAGAACCATTTGCAGACATTAAATATTGGCCGAAATGTCCAAAATCGGGTTAGCGATGCCAAATAAGGATAATTCGAGGAGATTCTGATTGTTGTTGGCCTCATCCTCTGCAGCATCCTCGCTTTCCCTCCTCCCTCCACTCTTATCCCTCAAAATGCAGTCTCTCTCTCGTCCAGCTTCCACCTCGACCCGCCAAGCCAATTCCCCGAACCCAAAGCCTCAATACCAAGTCAATACCCAGACAAAAGTGTTCGACACAGCCCATGGGAGGCTCCTCTGTATTGCCGACATCCGTGGCCGACTTTCTGCGCTCAACGACCTCGCGCGAGAGGCAAATGCATCTGCCATTATCCATACGGGTGACTTTGGATTCTTTGGTCAGTATTTTGAACATGGCGGCACCCCTGAGACACTGACGCTGCGGCAGAGGCCTCCAGTCTCGACAGGATAAACGACCGCACCCTCCGCCACCTCACAATGTACTCGCCACTCATCCCCACCGCGCAACGTAATCACCTCCTTGCTCCTGAAAACCCCCCTTCGGCGATTCGTTCCACGGTGACAATATCCCTCTTGTCCGAATTCCCCCTCCTCTTGTCCGGCCAGATCAAGCTCCAGGTACCCGTTTACACTGTCTGGGGCGCGTGCGAGGACGTCATTGTCCTCGAGAAGTTCCGCGCCGGCCAGTACGACATCGAGAACCTCCACGTGCTCGATGAGGCGACGACACGCTGCCTCGACATCGGCGGCGTCAGGCTGCGGCTTCTCGGCCTCGGCGGCGCGCTGGTCCCGCACAAAATGTTCGACAATGGAGATGGCAATGCGACGATTGCCGGTGGGCAGGGCACGATGTGGACGACAGCGCTGCAGATCGGTGAGCTCGTTGACACCGCACAGCGCGTGTTTGATCCCACCGAAACCCGTCTCCTCGTGACCCACGCCAGTCCCGGCCGGGAGGGCATCATGAGCCAGCTCGGGCTTGTCCTCAAGGCGGACCTTACGGTCTCCGCGGGTCTTCATTTCCGTTATGCGTCGTCATACAACGAGTTTAGCGTCCAGTCGGACTTCGAGGGGCTTCGGCACAAGGTCGTCGTCGGGAAGGAGGCGTTTGACAAGGTTTGGGAGAGCGTCAAGTCGCAGGTGGACGCGGTCATCGACGACCATCAACGTGTGCTGCTCGACAAGGCGCTCTCGGTCGTCGAGCGGATACCGCCGCCACCCAACCAGCCTGGCCCGACCGGACAGCCGCACGGCGAAGACCCGGCATGGAAGAACTGCTGGAACTGGAATCTCTGCGACGCGGCGTACGGCTCCCTCGTTCTGGACATCAAAGATGGGCGTGTCAGCGCGGAGCTGAAGAGCCAGGGTTTCAACTACGCGTATCGCCGTACCGTTACGCCTTCGACGGTCGCTGCGACACCCAGCTCTGCGACGTCGCAGCTGCCCACCCAGGGTCCGAACACAGGTGCTGCTGCGACGCCGAAGGGAACTGGCACCGGTGCTGCGGCAACCCCGATTGCAGCCGAGAAGTCGCTTCCACCACACCTGACGGGCGCGAAGTCGAAACCGTCGACCCCACCTCCAGTCTCCGCAGGATCGGGCAGGGAAACACCAAAGCTGAACGGGAGCGGCGCATCAAATCAAGCGGCACTGGACAAGGCGGAGAGGGAGAGGGCCAAGAAGGAGAGGAAGAAGGAGCGCAAGCAGCAGGAGCGTGCTGAGCGTGACGCTGCGGCGAAGGAGGGTGCGTCGTCGCCTGCCTCGGGGGCACGACCGGAGGTGGACCTGAACAGCCCGCCATCGAAGTCTGGCAAGGCGACGCCTGAGGTAGGGAACCCGGCGGCAACAGGACCGGAAGGTCGAACGGACGACGGTGTGATGTCACCCGCGACGGAGAGCACGGGTGCGAGGACGCCGACGAGCAAGCGGCCGGCGCGGAACCCGTGGACGATCTTCATGCGCATGTCGAACCCTGCGAACGAGGCTGACGTCAGGGAGTTCTTCGGGGACGCTAAGGAGGGGGTGAGTACATGCTGCATGCTCTAGTCCGACACGTCGTTGCTGATCCAAGATGTCTTAGATCACACGCATCAGCTACCCGGGGAACTTCGCCGGTCGAAACCAAAAGATGTGCTACATCGAGTTTGGCGACGAGGAGGGCATGCGGGCGGGTTTGACTAAGGGCGGCCAGGTGAGCAATATGTGTGAATTGTTCTACGGTCCGTCTAATAGCAGCTTCCAGACTCTCAACGACTGCATCCCCGAAGTGAAGCAGGCAACAGACAAGGAGTCTCGCAACGCCGAGAACGCCGGGCATAGAGGGACTTTCCCTGGTCGTGGTCGTGGAGGGCGCGGTGGTTTCGCCGCTCGTGGGTTCGCGTCCGCGGGTCTCATGCGTGGAGGCGGACCTGGACGGCCGAACGGTGACGCTCCGGTAGCTCCCGAATCGTGAATGATGACTGGGGTGGCGGAAGGTGTGCGAGGTGGGGCCTCGCGCAAACTATGGCTTTCATCGATATGGGATTCCATCCTTGCCTCGTCGATTTGTCGCATGCATTGTCCTCTTCGAACCTACGTAATGAACTAGTCGCACGTCGTCCCCGCGCTATCTTTCTGCATCCCTCCATGATGCTCGTGACACCGCTCATGACACCCAGCTTCGCTCTCGCGCTTATGTCCGACCCTCCCTCGCCAGGTGACGTGGAAGCACGTAGTTCTATTTACGACTTTATGATACTGTCTCCTGCGATACATATGGTCAAGTAATCCTAGACCTTCGCATTCCCAAATGTTCCTCTTGTCTTGGCAATAGCCTGCCGTTGATACCCATGTGTTTGAGTGTAACCTTTGAGCTCACGACTCATTTTGTATCCTAGCAAGCTTCCAGCTTCTTCTAACTCCATGTGAACGTCGGTGTAAGGCGTAGGTGCCATGTCTACAAGCATTGGAGCAAGATAATTGTTTCAGGACTATGTTGCCTGACGTGCGATTGAGCTAGCTACTGGGTCTACAAATTACAACGGTGTCCGGATGTGCCAGTGTACTAGGCTTACGATCAGAGGAGAACGATCTCCCGCTTCTCCTCATCCAACATCCAACCTAGTCCTCCAGAAGCGTCTTCCGGAGAATGGAAGAAACCAACCCGACGATATGTGCCCGTGCGATCGGGACAGCGCGAGACAATGAGCCCTGCCGCATACTGTGCCGTCCTGCTCCACTGGATGGGAATCGCCCAAATTTCCTGTACATCCTCTGTGGCGTCGGGGTACGCGCACCCGATGTGTCGAGGCTCCGCCGTGATCTCTGGAGAGGATTGGGTGACTGGGGTGACTGGGGTGACCGTGGAGTCCGACGCAGTGTCTGAGGCCTTCAAGTATAGGTCGGGCATAGACGAGTCCGGGTTCCAGGTCGCCTCAACCAAGACGGCGCGTACAGTCAAGGTTCCTGACGCAACCTTACCGAAAGGGAGGAGCGACGTGGCAGCGGCGACCTCACAACTGACGATCTCACACCCCTCTGTCTCCTCCGAGTCTGGGTCCAGGCGGTCGTCCACGGAGTACGCCATGACGCGGCCGTCAATCGCGGCCCAGGACCACGACGGCGCCCTGTACGCGTCTGGCCGCGCGTAGCGCGTCTCGAAGCTCTTATACCACAGGAGATCCTGGACCAGCGTCGCACGCCAGAGGCCCGCGAGGTACTCCGTGTCCCACGCGCGGGAGAAGACCTCGGCGATGGACGCGAACGCGAGAAGCTTGTCCGCTGCGTTCGCAACAACACGATGCGTGTAGTCCCCGACGGTCTCGATCCACGACCAGCGCAACATCTTGCGGTCGTTCTGGGTCAGCGGTGCGTGGGAGGGCTCTGCGTTGGCGCGGAACAGGAGGTCGGGGAGGCGGTGCCCGACCATGGGCCCGCAGACGGAGTTGCCCACGTTGACGGTCGAAGTCAGGCACTGGTACTGCAGGGTGTGTGACGCGTAGACCAGTGCGCGCGGCGAGAGGAGGCGTTGCTGAAGACACCACGCGTCCTTGTGCACCGGCTCCGTAGACCCATCATACTGGCGCCATGCAGGAGAGAGAGACATGGTCCCGACCTGACCGTCCAGGCAGCGAAAGGGGAGTGAGACGTCTCGAGGGGAGGCTGGAAGGCGGTCTTGGAGAAAGCCCTGGCTAGCCTTGTTTGCGCTGGCCGAAATGATTGTGAAGTACGCGCAGCGGTGAATAGAGGGCAGCTGTGAAATCTCGCGGGCCATGTCCTCATCACAGTCGTGCAGGACACAGAGCGCGTCGACCCAAAGATAACGCACTCCGAAGTAATGCGTGGTTTCGATCGCATCTTTGATTGTCTGCGGAAGCGTGGTCAAATCGATGCCGAGAAGATATGAATGGAGGTTGTCCGTGGTGGTGCGGTATGGTTGATCTTCTCCAGAAACGTAACTCAGAGTTACGTATGGTGCCTGCTCGCCGCCTCCTGGACGAAGTTTAGGCTTCATAGGGTCTAAACAATCGATAACTCGTAAAGGGAGTGTCGCGTTGTGAGGGGGAGGACAACGAGGGTGACTGCGAATGCAGTTCGTGATGCAGTCAGAAGCTTTTGAGCGTGTAGCAGGCGCGTTGACTTGCAGCACCCTTGGCCGGGCGACGAGCAAAGTCGCAGCTGGGTCTTCTGGTTCAGCCTAGAACATCAGTATCAAGAATCTAAAACAGACAAAAGGAATCGACCCACCACGTTCGGCATAGGCATAGTACACGAAGTGCGGCGCATCGCCGACAACAAGCCGCAGTGTGTGCACGCCCTTCGGGGTGATCCCATGTGTCCCAGAACTGGAACGGAAGCCAACGGTGACAGAGATGGTATCCTGCAGCATGCTATCTGTTTTCACCGAGAGCAAGAGCTTACACCATTGGCATCCCTCGTCCACTGAACTGTGGATTTGGGTCCATGTGGTCGTATATGAAAAGCCGGCGTATGAGGACTGCCCATCCCATGCCTGTTGGAACGGTTCTGTTGCGAAAAGGCCAGTATTCCAGCAAAAATGGCAAACGAGTGACTGAGGAGAACTGGAAAGTAATGAGATGCAGAAGGACACCGCTAGAAAGTAACATGAATGGCGTACCTATGTACATCGACAGCGTTGGATGGGTCCTTCTCAGCCACCGGGACACCCGTGGGCAGCTCCGTCATGGACGATTCCGCCTTGGACGTCGAAGGGGGGCATGGCTGAGGTGCATAGCGTTGTCGCTTCGCCCGCTTGAACAAGCCCCTTACATGGCGGCTAACAGGCCGACAGAGAGGGGGGAAGCAGGTCATTGCACCTGAGCAAGTTGAGGAACGATTAGCAGGAATTGGCGGTGTCAGAGTAGTGATATATGTCCAGGCGCATGGAAGCCTCGCTTGTCAGGGCAACCCTCTCCTTTCACCGCTTCACAGGTGTTGCGCCGCATCATTAGAGTGTGCCAAACGGAAGAAACTGCGATGCGTGAGACCGCCGCCGACAGTCAAAGGAGAGAGAGGTGGCGAGCGGGCACATACTTGTGATTTCTTCCTGCTGCCTCCTCCGCCCTTACAGCCGTACGTGGCCCTTGGAATCGCGCGCAGAAGAAGCACCTCTCACTTCTGCCTAAAAAGTACAATGAGAATTTGATGTAATCAGATGAGTTACGGATAGTTCTGGCGCACTGCGCAAAGTGCAAGCACGTACCCCTCAAAGCCAGAGACTGCACCTCCAGCTACCATATTGCAACATGTGGGCACCGCATGGAGGCCGCACCCGCGTCACGAATGTTTCTCGGAGCGCAGCCGAAAGGGTGCCCAAGGATTTCTCGCGCGGGCCACAGTTCCATGAACAGCCGCAGGTGCCGTTCTTCGACGACGACAATCGAATGGGTGCATTGAACAGGTGCGCGACTGGTTCGGATGGGAGCATATATCGCGGCGGTCCATTGTGGGGAGCGCAGGTGGTGATGTGAGCAGTCTTCTGAAAAAGCACCACCTTCGCACTCACTTCGCAAGTTGCGCCATGCAACTGAGTGTGCGAGGAGCTGCTGAAATCTCTCTGGCTCCCATCTGTGATTGAGTGTACTGAGGTTGGCAACAATGGTTCAGCGTAGAGACTGAGAACTGTCAAGTCAGAACTCCAGAGCCCATGGGCCATGATCACATTCACCCAACGTGGTCGCCGCCGGCCCGGAGCCAGCATCCCGGTCTTCTCGGAGTGGAGCCTCGATCCAATGAGTTCAACAAGGCGGAGCCTCCAGGACAAAGGACCAGGCCGAGAGACCGACCACAGGATGTATATCACAGGACGCATGATCCATAAATTACCATTACACTGTTCTCGGTGTTACACACTGCGCTCACCACGCCGGACTCAGACGCAGGCACTGCATTTAGAGATACTTCTGGAGCCACTCAACCGAAGCCTTGAAGGCACCCTCTTTGCCTGCCTTGACTTCGGGCTTGCTCTATCGTGGATGAACATTTGCATGTGGTAAGCCTCGTGTTCACATTCTGCATAGAGCGGCTTACCAGATCACCACGGACCGCGAAGCCGTGTACACAGCCAGGCCAGTACGTCCGCGAGTACCCCGGCGCGAACTTGCCGTCGCCCAAGATCTCGTCCGCCGCCTTCTGCGCGTCGATAGGGAACATCTGGTCGGTCTCGCACGAGTTGATGAGCAGCGGCGCCTTAGATACCTCGAGGTACTTGGTGAAGTCCCCAGGCACCTGGAGGCCCGACGGGTGCGACGTCGCGACGGCGAGCACGTCTCCGGTGAACGCGAGGTCGAAGCAGACGCGGCCGCCATAGCAGTACCCCAGCGAGCCGAATTTGGTCACGCCCTCGGCCTTGAGCGCATCGAGCACGGCGTGCGCGATTTCGGTCCCGCGCGAGAAGGGGTGCTTGCCGAGCCACTCCATGACGTTGAAGTTCACGGCAGGGTTGAAGGCGTTAGTGGGGGCTGGGTCATTGTCGAAAAGGTCGGGCACGATCACTTTGAAGCCGTTCCGCGCGAAGTCGTCGGCGAGGAGCTGTGGGAGTGCGAGTCAAACCGTGTTCTGGGTATTCTCAGCTCGGCTGGGAGAAATGAGCGGGCCTACTTTGTTGTTCTCGAGCTTAAGACCAAACGCGTCGGAGAGGAAGAGGACGGCTGTGTCCTTGGGATACTCTCCAGTCGGAGTAGCAACATAGGTCTCAATCCCACCGATGGTCAGGGTGGTGCCTGTACGAGCTCGACCCGTGTAAGTAATGGCCAAGGTAGTGCTAAGAAGAAACCGGACACGTACCCTCGGGAGTACCTTCGTGGCGAACACCTTTATTCGGGGCAAATGTTAGACGAACGATTCTGGTAGGAACGGGCTCGCGGACGCCTACCCTTGAAGCAATCAGCGCAGAGAGACATGATCAAGACTGGACAGTGATGTGGGCGAAGAGAATGGCTGTTGTGTGATCGGGGCTGTTTGCTAACGATCTGCCGTTTCGTGGGGTCACATATATGTATCAGTGCCACCGGTCCCAGGAGAGTGCGTCGTCATCGATAGCCACGCCGCGAGCACAGTGGCACCGGATGACCAAGAAAGCCGAAGGAATACGACACCCCCCGCATCCCAGATTTCTCGCACGGTCGTGTCCATCAAAGAGCCTGACTGAGTGCAATGTAGTCACTCTGCCATTACTCCCCGGACAGTCGGCCGAGTGGTGCGGTTGCAGGTCCCGATTCAAGGCCATAGTTGTGTTCGTGCACTGTCGGGTCGTACAAGAGTCTCCCTGAGGGTCCAAATCGTCCGATCGGTGTTTCCAGTATCATTCTGCTCGTGCAGTTTGAGGGGGAGGTTGAGAGGAGGATCGTCGGTCCGATGGGAACTTCTGTTTATTACTTATGTCAGTCCGATCACCACGCGCTGCGCCAGCTCTCCTGCTGAATCAGCTACCACTCGAACCTCAATATGGCAACCATATGAGACCGAGAACGTTAACCAACTTATCTAGGCTGCGTCGCATTTAGATGCGGTATTAAAGGCAGCATAGTGCTTTCTGAAGTAAAAGGAGAATCGTGAGGGTACTTGAAACCATCTGCCGTCACGGTCCGGAGTCAGGTAAGCAGAATGTTGACCTAGAAAAGAAGATGGACGTGTGCGATGCCCGGCCGCGGCAATGCAATTGGGGATTCGAAGGACCAGAGCGAGTATACAGCATCCTGCCCACCATGAGCGGACCGAGGCAGAGTGGCTGCATGCGATCGACCATATGAGATAAGGACATACCCAGTATCCGAAGACCATTGTTATTGGCTCCCAAGCTCGTAGATTCCGACCGGGGAACTGTACATCATTTGAATCCATGATGGGCAAGTAATGCCAGGCTGAAACAGAAAGATACTCACAAAGACAGTCATATTGGGGACCTAATCTAGACAGAACTAGGGAATTTCGGCGACCGTCAGTTACGGGTTTGGAGGAGTCCGGAAGTGGGGTCGTGGCTGGTTAATGCATTTCCCTGAGCACGCTGTGCCTGTGCGCCATGTTCTGGGGTAGCGAGGAGGGCAGGCAAATGAGCGATGCATGGATAAGGGTTCCTGGTCAGGATAGAGGTTGTAGAGGGCGGCATGGGCGCGATCGCGGTGAGCGGGCCGACTGCAGCTGCAGGAGAAGGTATCGATATCGTGGAGGTCATTGAGGAGTGCCCCGCGTGCGTCGCTAAAAATTGAAGGATGGCTGGTGAAATGAAAGGATCATTGCGGTATTATCGTGTAAGATATGAGCACATACAGACCAGGGATATGGATGACAACGACAGTGGGTACAGTGGGGAATCTTACAGGCAAGAATTCAAGGTATGCGGTATGGTGAAAGATGGGGTGCCAAAAACATGCGGTGGTATCGTACAGTATGTATTAATTAGGTATGCTACAGCTTGAAGGTCGTCACAGGATCCTGCGTGTATGGTGAACAGGGCACGGGTCGATCATGCGAAAACAGCCTGAGGGCGCATCAAAGCAACTCGTGGAGCACCTGGTCGTACTGGTGCGGCAGGTGCGAGCTCAGCATGTCGCGTGCAAAGATGATTTGCCCAAACACCTGCTTGACATCGCTGACCTCAAACAAACGCACCTTCTCCTTCGGAAGGCGCCATACGGAGCCCGCCCCACTCCGATGTGCGCGGTGTAGGTCTCCATCGCGCAGAGCCCAGTAGACGCGACCGGGCGGGAACAAGTCTGCCATCTGCATGTTCGCTTCAAGCGTCTTACGGATGGCAAGGAACTAGAGGCAGCAATGTGTAAGTGACACCCTTATCGAAGGACCGGAAGCAGCTCACCCATTCCTCGTCCCCGTCTTCGCGCCGGCCCATCTTGCACTTGAGCGCCTTCTTCGTGACGTTGTTGTACCCATCAGACCGAGTGTCGTCTCTGTTCTCTGCAGCACACAGCCAAACGGCACCCCGGGTAAGATCACGAACGCTGCCCAAAGAGAGGCGCGAGACAATGTCGTGGCCGTAGACGAACGAGATGATCAGGCCTGAAGCAGCCGCTTTGGCGCTGAGCCGCGGGGAAACAACGCAGGGCGGGGCGAAGCAATATGAAGAAACACGACGGCCGACGGGGAGACCGGACGCCTTGTGGGTGAGGCACGTCTCGGGCGTAGCCCACATCTGCCAAGCAACCAAAATGAGCGGACGGCCCACGCGACCACGATGAATGTCGGAAAGACAAGGCCCACCAGTGCGAGGAGAGCAGCCACGCCGGCACCAAGACTGTGCCCGCAGAGCACAAGAGCTGCGAACAAGGATACGTTAGCCCCAGCGAGGTCATCCCACCATGCGGAAGAAACTCGACGCACAATACCCCTTGTTCCTCTTCAACGCATCCCGCACGGCGATGTGCACGGGCCTCCCGGGGCCGCCCATCGCACGCGTCATCCTGAGCATGCCGCCGTGAACGACGTAGGCGGTGTCGTCACCGGCCTCTGACGCAAGCCTTGACCGTGGCACGTGTGGCGCGCGCAGCGAGTTCCTACGCGAGCGCGGGAAGGGCACGGAGAGGTCCATTGGGAACGGAAACGAACCGGGGATGTTCTCGAGGTCGGAGTCGAGCCCTTCGTCCTCCAAGTTCGTGAACATGGCGGGCCGGCGCTGCTGCTCCTGTTTGAGCCTATCTGACAGCCGGTCGGGATGCAGGTAGATGTTCGGTTGCGAATGGGGATGGAGATGAGTGCTCGGCTGGGAATGGGAATGGGGATGCTGGTGCCCGGAGTGTCCGTAGGACTGGGAAGAGGTGACAGGATCTGCTTGGGGGAGGATGAAGGGAGCAGGGTCGCATGTCAAGTCCACTGCAAGCTCGTTTAAACTCATCGTTCCTCGAATGACGAGGACGACCTCCTTCCGAACGTGATCCGTGAGGACCCAGAAACGAGGCATGTGGTTCTCCGAGCTTACGTGCGCCGTCGGCGGTGGATGTGGCTAAATGCGGCGTCAGTGCCACGCAAAGGACAATGGACAGATACAGGGCTTACTGATTGTTGTTGCTCGGTGTGGCCACTTGGAGGGTTAGAATGCGATCTTGCCCAATGCATGAAGATGTCATGGTCGTGCTTGCCCATGAGGACGTCCCACCAAGAGTACGTCGGCTCGCCGGGCATGTTGGTGACGTTTGCCTCAGATTGGGCCTGGCCGTCTTCTCCAGCGGCTTCCTTCTCAGAAGCGTTAATTGCGTCGGCAAGCTTAACTTGCTCCTTGCGCTGTTCCTTCTCCCACGGGGTAAGGGACACTCCGAAGAACAGAAGACTTGGACCGCCATAGCCGGCAAGGACAAGTTTGGAGAGGCGACGAAGGGTTTGCTTGAGGTCATCCATGGGGAAGGTGATTGGCGGACCTCGTGATGATGACGATGATGAGTGACCGGTGGTAGGAGCAGCGAGGATGGAGGGGAGCTGGTGGGGAGGCCAGGAACCTGGAACGGCTTCAGTGATGTCTGCAGTGACAATCTGACCAGAGTGGCTTGGGTATATAGTATCTCCAGTGATAGTGACGCGAGAGTCGACGCGTTTGCGGCGAGAGAGGGAGGAAGAGCCATCGTGAACGGGAACCTCCTTCATGTACTTGAACCAACGGTTCTCTTGCCATTGGCTGGTGACGCCCTGTAGGGCGGCGAAGCCGGCGAGAGCACGAAGAACCTCTGCTAAGCCATAGCGTTCTTCGGGCAAGCCCTCGCTTTCTGCGGGCTCGTTCCACTCGCGGCGGACGAGGCCAACAAAGCTTGCTAAAGAGAAACTGGCTTCGTCGCTTCCCGGGAAGATGGTGGTGAGGATGGAGAGAGACGAATGGGCAGCAATGAGGGACGTGGAGGTGATAGATTCACCGAGGATGAGTGGGGCAAGGGCAACGAACTCGACGGCAGAGATGGCGGAAGAGACAGCACCTCCGAGTATCTGACCTGCGCCGGTAGTACCACCGAATAAAGCATAATCAATGACGGAGCCAGTGAAGCCTGCAGCGGTGGAGGCGATGCCGCGAGTAATGGAAAACTATAAGGTAGGTTGTGAGATAGCCAGAAGGATGAAGGAGTGCAGGAGACGTACACCAAAGCGAGTGCAGGCTTTAGCAGTGGAGAAGCCTATGGCGGATGCGGTGGAGGCAAGGTCGAGACTGAAGCGGCCATACTTGTCCCAATTGGAGAGCATACATGTAACAGAGATATAAGAGCGAGGGATGGTACGCTGCAGAGAGCGAGGCGTTGCGGGGCAGTGGCCAGGTGGGGAGACGAGGGAGTGTGTAGAGCTGGTGCAGACGAACTTGAAGGAGACGGAGACGGATTGACACGACCAAAGCAGAAGCGCCCGATGATCCAGCTGAACGTACATCTGGAAATCACAGTCCAGGCCATGTGCAGCCACTCATCCACCCTTAAACATTACTGTCCACGTGGGACAGTCCCCCTCCCCACCCATAAATGACCATGCATCAGCCCCCACCGTATATTCACCACGCCGGTTGCCCGAGCGTTTCAACTCCCAGAATCATTTCATTCGTGCGTGTAAAACACTCGCCCAGGCGTCGGCGCGATCTACATGTCCCCGCCAACATCATAGCATGCGTCCACTTACATATGTAAACCTCCGGTCTGCCCAGGTCCAGTACGTATACTTGTCCCAGCTCGATACTTACCCCACCCAGCTCCAGCTCTAGTTGACGACATACACCCACCTCCTTGTCCATTTCCGCCTGAGCCATGTCCGCTCCCCCCAACACTGGGAGTCCATGGGACCCGTCTCCACATGCGATGACTTCCCATCCCCTTTCGACTGCTCAGATGAACTCCCCGCAGCCCTCGTAGAGCTCCGCATTCGATGGTTTTCCAGCGCAATTCGCGAGAAACCCGAATGGTGGAACAAGGTTTTCAACCAGGCCATCACCGACAAATGGCGCGACGAGATCGTTGAACAGGACGCCGCTACGGTCGGTAAGTTCTGGGGAGGCGATGAACACTGCCGAAGGAATGTCAAGAAACAATTGGCCCAGAGAAAAGATCACTAAGGCTCAGTTAGACTACCTGTTCGATGAGCTCCAATGCCTCGCGTCACAGCGGATCCCTGAGACAGGCATCCAGGTGAGCGTGCATGCGATTACACTTTACGCTGGTATGTACCTGATAGTTGAGCTTACCCATTTCTGCAGAGTACTGCTATACCTTCCGTGTTCCAATCAACCAGCCTGATATCTTCCGAGCTCAGGGATCAACTACGCGACGCCGTATCTGCTCTGGAGAACGTCCCGCCCGAAAAGCTCGACTGGCACCCAGGCTCCAATGGTCAAGTCCTCGACCTCGTCCACCCGTCCCTCTACTGCTATCACATCGGACACAGCCTCTCCCATGGCCTTCCAGTGGGCTCAGACACACCACTCCAGATCCTTAGTCCCGCCGAATACGCATCCCAGTACCAATTCCTCAGCCGCCGCGTCATGAGCATGTGTTCCGAGCAGCATCGGTGGCTCCCAACCGACTTCGACGTCTCCCCTGACGGCGCCGTCCGCCCGGTCTCCTACATCCACAACGTCCACCCGATCGAGCAGCGCGCACTCTACGCGCCCTTCTGCGCCGTCCTCGCGCGGTTCGTTCCGCTCTTCGGGGACGTGCTCGCCGCCGTTTTGCACGACCCCGACCGCAAACCTATCGTCGATGTGGATCCGTACAAGTGGTACGACCGTGCGAAGGATTTGCGGCCCCCCGAACCGGACTCGGACGATGACCTTGACTCAGACTTAGACTCCGACTCCGAGTCGTACGCCACTAAGGTGGAGGAGTGGGAGCAGAAGACCCGCTGGCCCGAGGTTCTCGACCCCGCCCCCTTCGTCCCGCCAGCCTGCCCGCGGACGACGAGCGGGTGCGGCTGGGCGGAACGCGCATCTAGGTCGTGGTGAAGCTCGCGAACATCGTCCTCACTCCCGAAAAGCTGCGCTATGAGGGCGGGACGTGGCACGTGGAGGGCATGACGAACGAGCGGATCGTCGCGACGGGCATATACTACTACCAGTCCGAGAACGTCGCCGAGAGCAAGCTGGCGTTCCGCCAGTCGCTCGGCGGCGGCGAGAACCGCGGGGTGAGTTGGCGGTACGAACAGAGCGACTATCGCGGGTACGCCGTCGTCTTCGGCATGTACCAGCAGCTGAACCAGGTGCTCGGGGACGTGCCGACGAGCGAGGGCAAGTGTCTCGCGTTCCCGAACATATACCAGCATTGCGTGCAGCCATTTGAGCTAGTGGATAAGACGCGGCCAGGAGTGAGGAAAATTTTGGCGTTCTTCCTCGTGGACCCGACGGAGAGAGTGCTCGGAACGGGGACGGTGACGGTGCCACCATTGCAGAAGGAATGGTATCTGGACGAGGTGAAGCAAATCCCCAGAATGCAGACGTTGCCGCAGGAGCTGTGGGACTATGTCATGGATATGGCGTTGGAGGGAACGATGAGCCGGGAGGAGGCAGAGGAAGAGAGAAAGAAGTTGATGGCGGAGAGGGGATCGTCGGTTGAGACATTAAACAACGAATTGTTCCAACGGGACTTCAACATGTGCGAGCATTAGAGACTCGCATGGTCTGCACGGATACAAGTGCTATGATAAACAACATGTGTGTGCGAATGATCACAGAGCCCCTTCGAACAATAGTTTCCGCGGTTTACTGATTGGTGGAGGAGGCGTAACAAGAGCCGGCCTGGAAGCAAGATTACTGTCAGGGAGGGATAGGGCATCACCAAAATGACTCACATAGAGGTACCGGTCATCGCTGCAGGGTTACCCATAATGATACTTTCAGAAACGCCAGCGATCGCGTCTGTCTTGCCATACGCTGAGGCGTCGAACAAGTGGTCCGTCGTCTTCTCAAAAGAGGCCAACATGAGGACGCTGTCCTTCATCTTTGCTACACCAAAGCGCGTGATACCGAGAATTTCACCCTGTCGAACACCAATATTAAGTCTGCAAATGTCAAACCAGGCGCATGGAACAGACCTTGTAGCTCATGACATCCCCGAGCAGCATAACGTGGCGAGGATCGATGCTCATGCCGTGGTTCTTCATCGTGAAGTTGATCTCGTTAATTATCGTCATCCGAGCAGCCTCGATACCAAGCACCTGCGCCACCTCGATGACGTGGTTGGATGTTGTCTGTTCTCCGACAATGCCTTGCGTGATCATGACCTTCTGCAAGCCGTAGCCCTCAACAAGCAGCTCCTTGTCGCCCTTTTTGCCGCGATGGTCGTTCCCGTCCTTGATGTTGATGATGGCGCGGCGGATCGTCGGGACGCCCTTCACAACCACGTCGGGCAGCGCACGCTTGAGTTCGCGAAGGCGGTAGTACTTGTCGGCACCATCGACGTAAATGCGCAAGCGGTTCTTGCGCGGGATGATGGTGATCGACTCCTGCTTGATCTTGAGCTTCCGCGCACCGACGATGGCCCACTTGATGTCGTCTAGAGTCAGCTCTAGCTGGAGATCCTGAATGGTCTTCACATCGAGGATGACGCCGATATAGGTGTACTCTGGTGCCCACGCTTCCTCGAGAACCGAGGCAATCTGATACAGGGCGCGCTGTGGTTAGTGCCTTTCGTTAAATAGAATGGAGTGGAAAGTGGAAGCATACATCGCCGATGTGGGTCCTCTCCAACCGACCCTTGACGATACGTGCAGATGCCTCGCTGTCAGCGGTGACTAGCTTACAGCTGATGATCGGCGTGCTGATTGCTTTCGCTGCATTGATGATCTCCTTGATGCGAGGGACACCAAGAGTGACGTTCATGGACGCAACACCTGCAAAGTGGAATGTCTTCAAGGTCATCTGCGTTCCGGGCTCGCCGATAGACTGCGCGCCGACGGCACCGACTGTTGAACCTGGCTCGATCTTCGCCTTGACGTACTTCGTCCAGCAGATGTCAAGGAACGACTTGAGCTGCTCCTCCGTGACCTTCACTTTGTTGTCGACGGCCACCTTGTCAGCGACTAGGAGGGAGGTGAGCACTGAACTGCAACACATAAAGCCACGGAATAAACACACAGGATGCTCCCATGGACAGGTCAGTGTCGGCATCCCATTCGTCTTCACGCTCTAGAGCTTCAAACATGCCATGTTGCTTCCGGACCTCCCCAAGTCTCTGGGCAATGCTCTCGGAAATGAACTTGCGGATCGTCGCGACGTATGCTGCAGTACATTCTGACACGAACTTGCGCGTCGATAGTGCACGATCGACATATTCCATGATCTCGAAGGGAAGAAGACCGCGTGTTGACCTCGGCACAACCGACTACGAACGTACGTATAAGCACGCGGAGAAAAGAAAAAAGAGGAAGTGATACATACGCAAGCGTGGATCCAGGCTCGCTCGTACTCCACCGGCTGAGCATCACCTTCTAGACACGCGGGATCCAGACCGTCGTCTCCATAGCGGAACTGCACAACGCCACCGACAGCGTTACGAACTGATGAGTCGTAGTGCGTTACAAGGTCCTCCAGTGCCTTCATCAGACGGCGCTGCATATAACCAGTCTCAGCAGTCTTAACGGCGGTATCGACCAGACCTTCACGGCCCGAGATGGCGTGGAAGAGGAACTCCGTGGGTGTGAGTCCAGTGTAGAAGGAGTTGCGGACGAAACCCTTGGCTGGAGGCTCTCGAGATTTCTTGGGGAAATGCGGGAGAGAGCGGTCCTGGAACCCATCTGGTACACGATGGCCGGCAATAATTTGTTGTCCGACACAAGCAACCATCTGGGACACGTTGATGACGGAACCTGGACACGGAGTTGGACGGTTTTTGAGGACTTATGAAAGAAGTGAATACACACCTTTGGAACCACAGGTAGCCATGATAAGGGGAGCGTTGTGTCGACTCAACTCCTTCATACAGATGTTACCGACCTTTCCACGGACGTCAGAGAGTACCTTGGAGATCTCGGCTTCCAGTGTCTGCTCCTGATCACAACCCGGTTTGTTCTCTAGGAGACCCTTCTTGGCACGGATGATGAGTTGTTCGCATTCTGCATAAGCCTTTTCGACCATAGAGTCCTTCTTGCCGGATAGGACAGGTCCAGGAATGACGTCATTAATACCCAACGAGAAACCGAAGTTGGCTATACAGAGACATGAACATCGGGTTAGGAACGGGGGGACTAAAAGGCGCGTGCACCTACCTAGGTAGCGCGCACAGAGTTTCGCAACCCTGTTCATCGCAGCGGCCGCTTCATGGGGTCCGTAGTCTCGCATGATGACACCAAACACAGACTTCTTCTTCCCGCTCCCCACCGTCGCCTTGTCCATGACCCCACACATAATCTCACTGTTGACGATGACAAGCCAACCGTCATTCGGCGACAGATCAGGTGCAGGCTTCCAATGCCCGACCGGTGGGTATTCTGGCACATTTGGCTTTTCTTCCTTGTTGCACTTGCTCTCAACGTTCACGAACACCCTGGAGTGACGGTTCGGTCGCATTAGAACGTTGAAGATCTGCTTGCCCGTCCAGAGCCGGACGGGCTTCCAGATGGTTGGTGGTGGAATGTCAATCTGGAGGTCAGCGTCGGCGAAGTAGGAGCATATTTGGGTGAACTGTCGGCGATCGAAAAAGGTATCACGCCGAGAGAGGAGGAATGAGGCGGTGATGAAATCTTGGATGGCGGCAATGACGGGTTCGCCGTTACGAGGGGTTACAAGGTTGTGCTTGACAGACATGAGCTCGAGGGCTTCTGTACGAGCCTCCTCGGTCTGGGGAACGTCTAAAGGTTGGTCAGGGTGGGAAGAAAAGTAGACCTAGCGCATACATACGAAGGTTCATCTCATCTCCATCAAAGTCAGCATTGTAAGGCCCGCAAACACACTCGTTTAAACGGAATGACCGCCATGGCCGTACTTTGATCTAGTTTTAGGGGAAATGTATCAGTCGAAAAATCAGACGTAAATGATTACGACAGCCTTACTCGATGACACATGATGGAGAGCTTGTGTGGACATAATCAGTGTCGTTGTGGAGCACTTACGCAGTACGACATACCTTGTGCAAACTTGGTTGTCGATTGAACAAAGCAATGTCACCATCGATCACATGCCGCTCAACAATGTCGCCGATCCTCAAGCCATCTGCAATGGCGGTTCTGTTGCCGAACTTGAGGTATTTCTTGAACCCATTGCTGCCTGCAGTAACGTAGTTGGCGCCCGGATGGACATCGCAGCCGTTCCGGACGGCCTTCTTCAGTCGGTCGATGTTATGGGCTGTAACGCGTTCAGGATATGTTAGGACCTTGGCGACACGCTCAGGGACGGCGACCTCATCGATTCGCAGGTTAGGATCTGGGGAGATGACGGTACGGCCCGAGAAGTCGACACGCTTTCCAGAGAGGTTACCACGGAAGCGACCCTGCTTGCCCTTTAGTCGCTGGCAGAAGCCTCGTATTGGCTTCTGCCCCATCTGCGAAGGGACTCCAGGAAGTTCGGAGTTGATGTACATGGCGACTGACAATTGGAGAAACTCCCATTGTTCCTGCAGGACCAATGCATTGTCAGTTGGGTTCTTGGAAAGCTCGTGAGCATAACAGTCTAACCATGAATTGTGCGGTGGGAGCACCTTTCAAAAGACCCTGTTTGATGAGGGCATTGCTGAAGACGATTTCGGTGAGTTTGACGGTGAGGTCATCCTCGTTGGAAGCACCGTCCTGAGCAACAGATGGACGGATAGCGACTGGAGGGACTGATATGTATTGCCATATAAACTGTTCGGGCCTTCCATAATCTGGACGAAGGCCTAGCAATTCGCAATCCTAGAGATACGTTAGAACGAGTTAACATAGGATAGAACCACTTACCTCGTTCGAAACGCGCTTGAACAGGTCAAGGACTTTCAGGGGATTCAAATCTTCGTGAACAGCTTTGTTGATGTACATGCCCAATTCCTTCTGCGCCTCGACAGCCGGTCCGAATGTCTTCTTCCATTTCTCCATCTCCTCTGCAGTCTTTTTGGCGCGGAACTTGTCGTGGATGATCTTCAAAGCACCGGCCTTCTTCACGACACCGTTGGTGGCGGAACAGTAGGGGCAGTATACGGTCTTACGCGCAAGACCAAGGACAGCCTTGCAGAGGGTCTGTCTTTGGAGGTTCTCGAGGTTTGGTCTCCTGAAGCGCTTCAGGTAACTGCGACGGTCCGGTTCCTCCAGGAGGACCCGAGCACAAGTCTAGGACAGGGAAATATGTTGGAAAGCAAGAAGCCGCCTGACTCCATAGAACGCACCTTGCATATGCATTGGAGCATGGCAATAATGTGTTTGAAATAACCGATATGGAAGACAGGAACGACGAGCTTGATGTAGGCATAGTGCCCCACACAGTCCACTGAGTTGAGGCCGCAGGTCTCGCAAAACGCACTCTTCTCTGTAGTTCCCTGTGACTCTCATTATTACTGAATCATCGATGACACCAGCACACGTACGAGCCGCCGATCAAGGACACCGTTCTTGACGGGTAAACGGTCGATGGGGGTATACAGGTCGCGATGAGTGACTTCGAATTCTGCAAGCTTGACTGCCTCCTGATTACTCAACAGACTAAACTGCAGCTTCTTGCTACATTCGCGCTTGTTTGTGAGGGGCAGTCCGAAAAGCGATAATAATGAGGGTGCGTACATGACCTTCGGGGCCCGGTGAGAGACAGACTCCTTCATCTCGCCCCACCCCCCTCGCGCACCAGCTGCGCCCGATGTGTGCGTTTGTTTGCTGCGAAGAGCCCTCTAGTCGCGAACTATTCCAGACGAACGCGCGGACGATGAACAGAGCAAGACCGAAAGCGGGAGAGAGTGGAGGACGAGAGATGACTTGGTTCGCGCGCACACTTTGGAGGGTCATGTGATTGGGGTCGTGGATCAGGATCGAGATACGCTCGTCGCGTTGACTTGCGCGTCCTCGTCTCTGCCGCCCACAAAGCCCTCCCTCACCTCCCACCATGTCCAGGACTTCTTACGACAGGTGTGCAGGTCGTTAACTACATCGCAGATGCGTTGCTTACCGTCTTGTGTCCCAGGTATCTCACCGTCTTCTCCCCAGAGGGTCGGTTGTACCAAGTAGGTCTGTGCAGGAGGTACCTTCTATTCTAAAAGTCGTACTTGACCATCTGCTCTTCAGAATATGCATTCAAGGCCATCTCTGGGTCTGGACACACCGCAATCTCCGTGAGGGGAAAGGACACCGCAGTAGTCATCACCCAGAAGAAGGTCCCAGTACGTTGAATATCTGTGGCACCTCCATTACGCGGCCTCTGAATCGCCATTGCTTGTTCTTGCCTTCAGGACAAGCTTCTCGATGCCGACACCGTCACTCATTTGTTCAGTATCACTCCCGCTATTGGCTGTGTCATGACTGGCCTCATCGGTATGTCCCCTGTTGACCAACTCCATGAATTTTGTTCACAAGCGGTGTCTTCCCTATCCCACTACCCTTACTCTAGCCGATGCCCGCGCACAAGTAATGCGCGCACGGTCAGAAGCCGCGGAATTCCGATACAAGTATGGCTACGAGATCACTCCCGATGCCCTGGCGAGACGCATGGCAAACATCAACCAGGTATATACCCAGCGGGCGGCGATGCGGCCACTTGGTATTGGTATGTTGCAGCTTGGACCTTCCAGAAAGTGCTCTTAACGTTTCTTCAGCTATGATTCTCATCGGATTCGACCCCGAGTTCGGCCCACAATGCTTCAAGCTCGATCCTGCCGGCTACTTCGTCGGCTTTCACGCAACAGCTGCTGGCCAGAAACAGCAAGAGGCGATGAACCACCTCGAGAAGAAATGGAAGAAGCTCGACTCGGGTCACGGGGCGGATGATGCTGCCAAGGCGGGAAAGACACTGTCTCGCTCTGAGGTCATCGAAGTGCGGTTTCCCCGATTACCACGGGAAGTATTGGCTCACGTTTATTTGCTTTCAAGATGGCCATCGAAGCCATCTCAACTGTACATGCCACAGATTTCAAGCCGGACGAGGTCGAGATTGGCATTGTTTCTCAAGGAGACGAGGAGGACCCCAAGACAAGGGGTCAATGGCGAGTGATGGACACTGCAGAGATAGAGCGACACCTCCTGGCGTACGCTGAGAAAGACTAAATGTACTATTCCTACGGACTGAGCATGTATGACGATTATCTTTCTTTTCTGGACCACACAACTGAACGAGCAATATTCGCATAGACACATTGGTGCACGGCGTCAGCTGCTATAACTGTTCTGCACTATGTAATAATACATTTTGGCTCGGCGGCCCCGTCGACAAACCAGTGACGGAGCAGGGAAAGATATTGCGGAGAAACAAACCTAAACACATAACTACGTACAATAAACAGCATTGAGAGTCGAAAGCATGGGCATGCGAGCCGTGAATGTTCAAAAACATGGATACCTCCGACATAAGAGCTCAGAAGGTCATCTTTTTACCCTGGGGTTCGGCGATCGCCCCTGTGCGAGCACCACCACGTCCACCGCCGCGACCTCCACCGCGTCCACGGCCACGACCACCACGGTCGCCGAAACCACGGTCGCCAAAGCCGCGTCCGCGTCCACCGCCACCACCACGTCCACCGCCACCGCCGCGGCCGCCGAAACCCTGCACCGACGACAATCAGCCCCGTAGTCTACGCGCAAAACCAAACACACCACTCACACGTCCGCCGCCACCGCCGCGCGCATTAAAACCACCGCCATTGTTATCTCTGGGTTGGCTGTAGTCAAGACGGATAGCACGGCCGTCGATCTCGGTGCCTGAGATACCCTCGTACGCCTTCTTCGCAGCCTCGATGTCGGTGAACTCGACGTAGCCGAAGCCCTTGGGGTTGCCCGTCTCGCGGTCAGTCGGGAGCCGCACGCTCTTCACGTCGCCGTACGCGCTGAACACCTCCCAGAGGCCGTCCTCGGTCGAGTTGAAGCTGAGGTTGCCGATGAAGAGCGTCGACGCGGGCTCGCTCGGCTTGTCCCCGAACTTGTCCGCGCGGTTCTGGCGCACGGTGGAGCGGTCCTTGTCCTCGGACTTGTCGACGTTGATCGCCCGCCCGTCGATCTCCTTACCGGAGAGCTGCAGCGCGGCCTCGGCCGCCGCCGAGGTCGCGAACGTCACGTAGCCGAAGCCGCGCGAGCGGCCCGTATTGCGGTCCATCTGAACGCGCGCGGAGACGACCTCGCCGCACTCGGCGAACTCCTGCCCGAGCCAGTCGTTGTCGACGTTCCAGGAGAGGCGGCCGACGAAGACGGTCTTGGTCTCGCCCGCACCTTCACCCTCGCCTTCGGCAGCCGCGGCGTCGCCGTTGGCGACCTTGACCTTTTTGGCGGGCGCCGGAGCGTCATCTTCAGCTTTCCGCTTACCTACAGATAGAAACAATGTCAAAACCGGTGGGCATGCAGTAACCTGTCTCAACTCACCCTTAGCAGCGGGTGCCTTGGCCTTGGTAGCATCAGCCATCTCCACATCCTCATCCTCCTCTGACGAGTCGGAGTCAGACCCTGAACTGGAGTCCTCGTCTGACGATTCATCCTTTTTGGTGGCGGGGGTAGGCTTCTTAGACCCCGAGTCCGAGTCCGAGTCGTCAGAATCGCTATCGCTGCTGCTTGACTTTGCCTTCTTTGCGGGGGCTGCTGCCTTCTTCGCGGAGGCGGGAGTCGCTGCCGCCTTGGACTTCACAGGGGCCTCGTCTTCAGAGGAGCTCTCAGAAGACTCATCAGATGATGATGCCGCCTTCTTGGGCGTCGACTTGACCTGCGCGGCCTTCGACTTTTCATCCTCCGACTCCGACTCGCTGCTCTCTTCTGAGCTTGAGCTGGCAGGTGCGGCGGCCTTCTGAGGACGGAGAAGTCGGTAAGGAGATGGCTTGCGTGGTGCATGGTCACCCACCTTGCCATTAGCGGCCTTAGGAGCAGCAACCTTGCCAGATTCGGACTTGGATTCATCTTCACTTGAACTCGAGTCCTTGGCAGCAGGTTTTGCGGCTGCTTTGGGAGCAGGCTTGGCCTACGCAAACGTGTTAGAGCATTCACGAAGAGGGCTACGCGATCGAAAGATGAACGAACCTTGCCGTTGGTGGCAGGAGAGTCGCTCTCCGAATCAGAGTCGGACTCCTCAGAGCTGGACTCCTTAGCTTTTGCTGCAGCTTTTTTGGCCTATTGACAAGATATGTCAATGAAAAAGGATTTACTATGGGGTGACATGACGTACAGCACCGTTGGTAGCCTTCGCCTTGGACTTCTCCTCAGACTCAGATTCTGAATCTGACTCCTCGCTGCTGCTCTCTGCCTTCTTAGTTTTCGACTTCGACTTCGACTTCTTCTCCTGCGCAGAATGAACACGCAAGGCTTTACACATGCGCGTGCTAATACGCACCTGCTTCTTAGCCATAGCGAGGATCTCCTTAGAGGAGATCGGCTTAGCAGCAGCCTTCGCAGGGGAAGCTGCTGCAGCCTTCTTGGCAGGCGCGGCGGCCTTGTTCTTTTTGTCGGCTTTCTTGTCTGCTGCCTTGGCCATTGCGGACGATGCACGGGCGGTCGAGGGAGAAGAGAGTGGCAGGAGGAAGAGCAGCTGAGAGAGTTGAGGCACGCGGCAATTTTTTGCTAAGATGGCAAATCGGCGTCTAGTGTCCGGCAATGCCCGGCGCTGCTGATCCGTCCGCGCCGCTGACCGACGCCGCTCGTCATCTTGGTCCTGCTCACCACCATCCAGAGCCTCTGGACATCAACTCCAGCCAGCCCCATCGGACGTAGGAAGAGCACGCGAGGACGACGGAATGGATTTCGACGTGGTCGTGCTGGGTACAGGCCTCTCTGAATCCATTGTTGCTGCGTGAGCACGTGTCTCCTATTCCAATCCCGCACTCTGAAGACCCAAGTCGCGCAGCGCGCTCTCCAAGGCCGGCTTCAAGGTCGCACATGTGGACAACAATCAGTACTACGGCGGCGACGAGGCAGCACTCACCCTGGACGAGCTCGCCCAGTGGGCAGACATACGCTCTGGACGTCAGGATGTACCTGCGTCCGACTACCTCGCAACCCAGAAGGCGAGGTATACCTCCATCTCCCGCTCAGGGACTGTCCCACCGCAGGGAAGACAGTATGCCGTCACACTCGCTCCATCCATAGTCCCGTCCATCGGTCCGCATATCAATGCGCTCATTGCTTCTGGGGTCTCGCGTTATGGCTCCTTCAAACTACTCGAGAAGGTCGCCGTCTACGACCGGCCGGGACTGGTGCAGAGCGTACCTGGGAGCAAGGAGGATGTGTTCAAGAGCAAGGCACTGTCGCTCATCGACAAGCGAAGACTGATGCGTTTCCTCATGTTTGCCTCGAACGACTTTGAGGGCAAGAAAGAGCTCGAGGGGAAGGAACAATCACCGTTCGCCCAGTACCTCCGCGAGGTGTTTTCGCTCGATGCTAAGGCTGTGAATGCAATCGCCTATGCACTGGCTTTTTGCGTGAGCGGAGAAGGTGCGCGCTGTCGCATGTTCGAGTGTGGTGCACATGTGTCTGACGACATGCAGAGCCTGCCCTTCCCGCTCTCCAAAGGATACGGCAGTACCTCCGCTCTACGGGCCGCTATGGCCCGTCTCCTTTCCTTGTTGGACATTATGGCGGCTGCGGCGAGACAGCACAAGGATTCTGTCGAGCATCAGCTGTTAAAGGCGGAACATACATCCTTGGGCGACGTGTGCTCTCTGTGAAGCCATGCGCAAACCCTTCCGATAATCCTCCGGAGGACGACAAGGACGATTCCGAGTCTATCAAAACAACACCGCGATACGAGGTGCAGATAGAAGATATCGATGAGAAGCTGACCGCAAGGGTCCTTGTGTCTGCAGCTGACTACATCTACCTGGCGTCGCAGGATGGTCCCTCTGGCTTCTCTGTAGGCCACCGTGTGGCTCGATGCATCGCAGTTCTCGATAAGCCACTTGTATTCACTCCTGTGGATGCATCAGAGGACCCACACGTCCCGGACATCGAGGAGCCCGTAGAGGGCGCTGAGGAAGAGCCGTCAGATAGTCCAGAACCGCCCAATCACGAGGTCGACACTGCGTTGCTGGTTTTCCCTCCTAACACTCTGCAAAATGGTTCTACTACGATGGTAGCCCATGCCTTGATCACGGGCGAGGGGAGCATGTCCGGGCCGAGAGGGAAATGTAAGTTCCATTATTCCTAGTTCCCCTCGGCGCGGACGGTCTAATGATGGCACTGCAGTCATCCTCAACATCTCCTTGCCGATCATTGAGTCGGAGACGTCCAACCCAGAGGAGCTCCTGCGACCGTACCTGGATGCAGCACTGAGTCTTACCGCGCCTCCTGCTCGAGAGTCGGTGCCAGCAGCGCCGCTTTTCACCGTCTTTTACATGCACAACCCCACCCTCAACCGACCAGCTGAGAGCTCTGTCCCGGGTGTCATTATCACGCCATCTCCAACACCGTTACTTCCCGTCATCGCTGATTCCGCGACAGAAAACGCGGAAGCCATGTTCTGGAAGGCGGTCGAACAACTGAAGGCCGCTGGCGTGCGGCGTTCAATTATCAAGGAGAGCTCTGGGAATGTCAAGGATAGTGCGGAGGAGACAGCGGAAGTGGAAGAGCCTCAGGAGATTGATTCGTTCTGGCCACCCCTTGATGCTACGGAGGACGATTCGAACACGACGGACGAATGGTGAATTTGTTTTGAGTATATTGTAGCAATAGTTGTATTTTTACATCACTGTGGAAGGAACTCCTCTGCCTGTCATGGCTAGGAGCGATGAAAATTCAATGTCCATGACCGGCGCCGCAGTGACCAGCGCACTGCAACACAGTGATAAGTACTTAGAGTGTTGTTGACAGGCGCCGGGCGTTGAGTTGGCGATGTCGGCCGAATGACGGAGGCACACGGCTCTCTCGTCGACCTCCACGATGCACCCCTCGCTCCGCCTTGCCAACGCCCGCCAACCCCTCATTCGTTTCATAGGAAAGCGGCAGTGGCCCACAAGTGCGCCTTTCTTGCTGCATTATCCTCAGTCAGTGCCCTCGGCGCTAACAGAACGTATGCGTGACCGCATGGCACCCGCCCTGCTGTTATCTCTCCAGAGCCAGAAGAGCAGCACCCCCATCCCTTCGCTCCCCCGGAGCTCAAACAGCACTTCGCAGACTTCTTGAAGAAGTTCCAGAGCACACCAGTTGCTGCGTCCACCGGTGCCAGTGCAGGCTCGGCGAAGAAGACGGAGGGCAGTGGCGAAGTCTTTGTTGAGTTCTGGCAGGCCCCGTCCAGGCTGTGGAAACGGGAATTGGAAGAATGGGAGATCGAGCTTGTTCAGGTGCGTCTTTCCTCGTTAACTCCGTGTGGCCCAAGCTCTGCGCGGAGACCTTTTGCCGCACGGCTGACGGAGCGTGTTCTTGTTCCGTGACAGAGCGGAGGAGCAACCCGGCATTAAGCGTAATGGTTGCAAAAGCAATATGAACTTCGACATCACACTAATTTAACTGAAGTCTCCATATTCTGCTTCTCCAACCCACCTACCTGTTATTTTCGTGCGGATTCCTGCGGAAGATGTCAGTCCCCTGTCGCCCTCCCGAAGTTGGACTTTCTCAACTTTCGTGCGGTGATTGGCCCTAGGCATCGGTGATTACGACGCGTGTGGCTCCCTCAGATGGTCTGGGCTACTCCGAATCTATTTAGACCGTGAAGAAGTTGGCCTTTGTCGGGGATACCGTACGCCATGGCACACCTAACTCACTCACTTAATTCATGAAGTCTCCGCAGGCCCGTCCCCTGAGCCCTTGAACGTCCAATATTGAGACGTGAGTAAACGTACACTCACAAGGTCACTTGAACCGTGCTGAGATCTACAAGGTGTCTCGTTCGGTCTTGCTCGGGAGACAGACTCGATATTCAGTCTCTTTCCGTTCGTCTAACCGCGGCCGCCCTCTCATGACCCAAGCTTCAATCCTGCAACCCAGTTAAGGACCGAGTTGTGACTGTAACTTGTCCGACCGACGGCCTTACTACGACCGAAGCTCCGGTGACAACCTCATGGTGACGACTCGCCCGACTGTAGCTTCATCTTGCCTTCCGCGCTCACCGTTCATAGCGACCGTCGCGTTCTGAGGCCGTGAGAGTTGAGACATTCATGGCTGGCTTGGGGGGACAGTGCTTTGAGCGCATCGCGTTGTCTTATGGGATGCTCAGGTGCTGCGGTGTTCCGCAGGTCTTGCTTGGAACTGCTGAACACCGGGATCTATTCTTGGTAACTCGCGTTATCGAGCGGGCAACCCGAGCTCGGCACTCGGAAACCTTGTGATCTCGACATCAGTTATCACTCTCACCTCGGTGACCTTTGGCTGGAGACCGGAGAACATGGATCGTGTTTGCGGGTTCCTCGCGAAGTCCAAGCCGTGAGGGGAGCCACATGGCTCCCCGGCGCCTCCGGAGCAAAACCAACATGGCTCTCAAACGTGGGGGAGGCTTCCTGCCCTTTTGTCCCTGATACCCAACTGATACCCTCGACCTCACCCGGGCCTTTGGCTGCGCGCCGTGGCAACTCACCCTTCGCGACGTGGTCCTCCTTTGTGTGCTTGCGGCTCATCGAATCCCGTATCTGCAATCTCGGTTCTTGTGCAGTTCTATTCTGCCGTCGTCAGTCATGGAACAGAAGCTCAGCCATCATTAGAGTATCGCCCACCACGCTCGTCGTCGTCCTCTCCCCAGCTGCTTGTCAGCCACATCAACTACCACATTTCGCGCCCGGATATCCGCCGCGTGAAGGGGTTCGCTGATGTATATATTGCCGCGAGGTCGACGACGTTCCTACCTTGTGTCGACCGCGGCTCCCCCAATCCCCCACCTCACCCCACGCCGCCCGCACTAGGGCAATAGCCACCATGCTCCTCAGACCCACGGTCTTCACTTCGCTGCTGGCAGTCTTGCCTGTGGCCACCGTTCTCGGTGGTCAGATCCCTGTCGTCGAGAATGTCATTGGCGGCACTGCTGTCGGCGCTCTCCTCGACGGTGCGGAGGTTGCAATTGCAAGTGTTCAGCCTGCTGCTACCACCCCCGGCAAGCTTCGAGTCACCGAGAACAGTGGTGTCTGCGAGACTACCGATGGCGTGTACCAGGCTTCCGGCTATGGTGACCTCACTGCGAATGAGAGCATTTTCTTCTGGTTCTTCGCGGCGCGCAATAATCCCGACACTGCTCCCCTTTCAGTCTGGCTCAATGGTGGTGTAAGTGCGGCTCCGAGGAACTTGGAGGGCGTGTATTGCTTACTGACTATCATTGCATTAACAATAGCCTGGTAGTTCGAGTATGATCGGTCTCTTCCAAGAGAACGGTCCCTGCAGGATCAAGAACGATAGCAGTGGAGTGTCCCTCAACCCCAACTCCTGGAACGAGGTTTCCAACATGTGAGCTCCCATCCCGTATCGCAGGTATGTGATGACTGACACGATTTCCGGCACAGGCTCTACATTGACCAACCCGTCGGCGTTGGCTTTTCTCACGGCACCATGAACGTCGGGACTTCGCAGGAAGCCGCATCTGATTTCTGGCACTTCCTCCAGATCTTCTTCGCAGATGAGAGGTTCTCCAAGTATCAGCAGAACGACTTTGCCATCTGGACCGAGTCATATGGCGGCCACTACGGTCCCACCTTTGCTGCGTACGTCCATACGCTCGTCCGAAGACACATGGACATACTTACCGACCGGATCACCCAGTTACCTTCTCGAACAGAATGCTGGCATTGCTAACGGCACCGTTACTGGCACCCCTATCAACTTGAAGTTCCTTGGGGTTGGTGATGGTCTCACGGTACGCTCGGTTCTTAAAAATACTCCCAGCAACGTTTCCTCACTTTGAATACGTAGGATCCCCTCTCTCAGTACCCCGGCTACATCTCGTATGCGGCCTCGAACCCATACCACGCCCTTGTCTCATCATCAACCATCAAGCGCGCCAACACGTCCTGGTCCGAGTCGGGCGGTTGCAAGGACCAGATCACGAGCTGCTACGATACGGGCAGCACGACCACATGCTCCAACGCGCAGACCTTTTGCAACAACAACATTCTGTCACCGCTTGCCGGCAATTGGGACGTGTACTACGTGCCCACCGAGAACCCCGACCCTTACCCGCCCGATCTCACCTCGTACCTGTCTGACAGCGACCTGATGAGCCGTATCGGCGCTGAGTCAGACTGGGAGGAAACGAATATCCGCGTATACTCCAACTTCGCAGAGACGGGCGATTGGATGCACAACTCACGCCCCAACCTCGAGACGGTCATCAACGCAGGCGTGCGCACGCTCGTGTATGACGGCGACGCGGACTTCATCCTCAACTTCAACGGCGTCGAGGCGATGGTCGACGCCCTCCAGACCAAGTTCAGCGACGAGTACGCTCAGGAGAAGTTCGCGAACTACACCGTCAAAGGCGTCGCTACGGGTCTTTTCAAGAACGCGGGCACCTTCTCCTACGTCCGCATTTTCGGAGCGTGAGTCGCACCTTCATAGGTCTGTTCCAGAAACGCGCGAAGAGCTAATGGGGCGTTTGCAGCGGCCACGAGGTTCCCGCTTACACTTGGGGCTCGCTTTCCACCGGAGAGGCGGCACTCCAATTCTTCTCCCAGATCATGAGCAACTCGAGTTTGTCCTCAACGTAGGCGTAGCCTGCCCTGATTACACGGACTCGTTTCGAGATTCTCACACTCTGTACTCCTGTAACGATTAGATTATGTATCATCTTCTGGAATACACTCACCGTCGTGCCATCACAGGTTGCCAAGCATTATCCGTGTACCCTGGCAGTCTACCAAGTAACCGTCAGATCATCTCCTTGTTACGCGGAGTGCAAAGTTGCACGAAGATACACATTGTAGATTCTTCCACATGCTTCACCACCTTTCGAGCAAATTCAAACTATGCACAATACGGGGAAACAGAAACATTAGGGAACCTATCGCGCCGGGCGTACGCGCGGTTCTCAGCAGCAAAAGTGCTGAATTCCTCTTCGAGCGCCACCACATCCTTCAGTACGACCAGCTTCAGCCTGTCCAACTCCTGGATGACCGCGTACACCCAACGACTGCACTCTCCAAATGTGTCGTTGTCTGGCGCAGGCACCGCAGAAGCGGCCTTTCGGAGAACCTCAACCGTGATGGGTCCCGCGGAGACATCATGGATCCTGAGGAGTGACGAGAGGAACATGTCGCTCTCGATCTTCTGGACTCGATGTTGGTACATCCAGTTGGGCGTTATGTTCCGATCAGATTCTGATGTGGACAAGGTCCCCCGACCGAGCATCTACGTGCAGAATCAAGCCAACGTGTGGCGCGCGAGCTTGGGTGAAGCCGGCGATGTACAATGACCCTGGGTTGAAGCTGGCGGGTATGGCGGGCCCGGACGGCGGCTCCATGCTACCAAAACATGCATGTCAGCTGTGGTGTTTTTACGATGAGGTACGATACGCACGGCGTGACTTTGTTCCGTAGTCCAGTCCTGGTGATGAGCGCTCCGTTGACTGAAGCATTGTCGGAGTCGGAGAGCCAACTGCACGCTCCGCCAACATCGTCTACTCAGCGTTGTTCACTTGTCACGGCAGCTCGTCAAGCCCTGGTCAAAAAAGAAGGTTGGGGTCATCCTGTCGTCGAAATGTTCTAGTCGCCGTCTAACGTTCCGTCAATCCTCAGCAGGAGTCATGCCCGTTGCATTTGTGCACACTGTTATCCGCGTTCTCCTCCGCTTTTTGCCTGTGCGGTTCAAGCCATTCCTCTATGAACAGCTGGAGAAGGCCAGTACCCGCAACGGCCACAACCTATACACTAGCATCTTCCGTCTTCCCTTCAACCTCGTCCTCAAATCCTCGCTTGAAACCACACCCAACGAGGCATGCGGTCTGCAAGTCGCTGGATCCATACACGGAGTACACGCTCCTCTCCTCATCGACCACGTCTCCACAAACAGCGGCTCCTACACCCTAATGACATGGATCGATGGAGACATGGGAAACCCTCAACCCGACTGACAAGACACGCATCGTCTCGGAACTACGTTCGCAAATTCATGCCATGAGACAACAGACTGCGAGACGTTCTCGTTCAATATGCGCTACGTCTGGTGATTTCGTCTCTGACCCTCGCATTCCCTGGGTCAGAGAGGAGCCTTGCATCTTCTCGTCACCCAGTGACTTCTTCAAGCAGGTGTGGATCGGAATCGCCTTCCCGCATCTCCGCGAAAGCGTCAAGCCCGTCATCCAGCCACTTGTGGATCGAGAAGGCACACCCATTGTCTTCTGTCATGGGGACATATTGCCGAAGAATCTGATCTTACCAGGCGGTCTTGCGCGGTGGCGGTCTGGGTCTAACCCCGTGTTTCTCATCGATTGGGAATCCTCGGGTTGGATGCCTCTGCCATGGGAGGCCCTCAAGGCCACATGGCTCGTATGCGACCGTGATGAAGAGGAGTAGTACAGGATGATGCGGGATGTTTTCCCAGAATACTTAGTAGAGTTGGAGGCAGACTGGCTTTGGAGGACCAAGTCACGCATCCCCATCCTGTAATCACCCTGGCCATGTAGCCAACCCCATCCAAAGAAGTTGATTTTTCCGTGACGGGTGCCTGATTCACTTTCGAAAAGGATCGCGTCGCGGTGACTACCCCGACGTGCAGCTTCCCGAAAGAGAAAAAAGACCCCTCCACGAGGGAAGGGTGTTCCCGAAGGGAGGTGGCTGCAACGAATTGAGCCACCGCTCCCGGCGAAGGGAGGATTTTTAGCCTCCGTGTCTCCACCCACAGAGGGCCCCCGAAGGTTGGCGCGTGCTACAACGCCTCCGAGGAGATGCTGTAGACTTTGCCGACACGCACCGGACGTGTGGCTCCAGAGCACGGAACCGCGGCACGAGGTTCAGCAAGGCCTGAAGGCACGAAGCCCCCAAACCCCACCTCCTCCCGCCCCGCGGCCCACGGACCGACTGAGGCCCAGAGCTTGGGACGAGGCCTAAAAGGTGGCAAGGCTCCGTACCCCGCCCCTCCCCCTGGAACCCCGGCCGGCCGGCCCTTGTCGTGCTTGAGGAACGGAGGTCCAACCGGAGAGAGGAGAGTGATGCAAGGCCTAAAAGGTGGCGAGGCTCCGTACCTCACACCCCCCTCAACCCCCACGGCTGGTTGTCCCCGCTGGCCTAGAGAGCCCGACAACAAAAGAAGAACTGGGTCAGAGGCCTAAAAGGTGGCGAGGCTCCGTACCCCGGACCCAGCCCCCCTCCCATTGCCGGACCCCATCGTCAGCCTCGAGAAGTCTTGAAGTGTGTCGGTCGAGTCGTCGTCGAGTCTTGATGCTTGAGGCGAACCTGTGAAAAGTCAACGCACACAGTCCGAGTCCCGGGGCAACATCACGACCAGCGCGACAGAGTCAGAACACACAGCGAAGCACGAGTCCTGGAGCAACAATACGAGCGCGAAGCGTCCCAGTCCCGAACAAACAACGAGGAACACAAGGCCGAGTCATGAGGCGACAGAGGAAACGACTGGAGCACGGAACACAAACACAACACAAACACAACACCATCTACAACAACACCCCCGACGCGGGAGACCAGGGTCCTCAGGGCGATCAACTCCCTCGCCCAGCCTCACCAACGCCAATCCGTCGGCTCTGTCGGCTCTGGTCGTGCGTCTTGCTGGTCGTCTTGAGGGTCGTCTTGAGGGTCGGTCGAGGGGCTCTGCGGGTGAGGAACGGCAACAGCGCAAGCACCATGGAAGAAGAGCCAGACGAGATCCCCTTGGGCGGACCTCATCGCCGCGATCAACGGGGTCATGACTCCCTCCCACGGACAACTTGGCCACACCTGTCGGGTATACCTCACGAGCCCCCGGGATCCATGGTCTTCGGCGCGCGCTTGATGTCTCGAGGATCGGTCGTCTTGAGGGTCGGTCGTCCGGGTGGGGAAGGAACAGAGGGGTGGAGATCGACAGCGTAAACCTCCAGGTTCATATACACCGACTGAGTGATCGAGGCTGACGCAGAAGCCGCTGGCTAACATCGATGTGCTGCCAGCAACCATGGTCAACCATGGTCGTTTGGCTGCCTGGCGAGCCATTCACGAGCAAAGACGTGATAGTGGGCCCCTTCACGTCCTCGGTTCTAGATAGTGAGGTTGGCCAAACGATCGCGGAGGCTGGCTGTACCCGTTCGTCACTTGAAGTTGCAATGCACACTATTTCGCGACGGCCAAACTCTGTAAACACTCCACGCAGTACAATAATAACTTAGATTCCTAAACCCGCAAGGGAACGCACTGAACTAGTCGCTGTCGCTATCGCTACTGCTGTCGTCCTCCTTCTCCTCCTCATCGTCATCCGTGCTGCTCTCGTCATCCTCTTCCTCCTCCTCTTCCTCTGGCCGCTTCTTGACAGAGCCCCCACGCATGAGTGCCATTTGCCCAGCGAGCGAGTCCTCCTCAGGGTCCGAGATGTCGTCGTCATTCGCGTCCTCCGCATCCAAGACAGCGGGGTCGTCGATCTTGAGCACGACATCCCGGGAGTCTTCGTCACCGACAAAGGTGTCGCTGATGACGACAACCTTCCATGTGAACAAGCCAACGTTCTGAGGCGCCTGGAACTGGATCTTGTACGACCGGTAGTCGGCGCCACGCGCCATGGGGACATCGGTGATCTTCAGAGGAGGCACAACAACCTTGTTAGACTTCACATCCGCGAGTACAATCCACCATGACGGCTTTCGGTTCTAAACAAGTGCTTGTTGAGCCTAGGTCGTGTTTGATACTGGAAGCACAGGACTTACCGCGGGCCAGTAAGGGGCATGCGCGTACTGGCTAGAGTACTCGCCGGTAGGGAGGTCCTCCGTGTCTTTCTTGCTTAGCAAGAACTCGTGGTCTCGTTTCTCGTTGCCCTTGCTCTCCTTCGAGACAGCAGCTACCTTGCCATCCTTCTCAAGAGGCACCACCCGGAGCTTGACGAGCAAGTGCACGAACGAGCTTGGGGTGACGAAGCGCTCTCCGATAACCTTGAACGACGCATCGACGATCTCTGTTTGACCGAGGCGCTCCAGCGCCTTCTGCGCGTTCCCAAGCTCGGAAGAGTCGGACAGAGACGAGACGGCATCAGACAAGTCACCGGACTCGGACTTGCATAGAGAGGCAGCGTTGGATGGCTGGATGCCGGGGAGCTGAGCGGCCCTGAGGTCGACCTTGCTGGGAAGAAGAGCCTGGGTGATGTATGCGTGCAGACGCATAGCAGCAATTGTCGGAAGGAGCCAGTTGCGTGACATGGTGATGTTCAGCATGGAGTTAAGAAGGGCAGGCGTCTGCAAGAGAATGGCAGTTTGCTCTAACAGGCCAAATTGTCAGCGCGGAATCAATGACGAATGGAATTAACTGACCCTTTTTTAAAGCTGCATTCTGCACTGGTACACGGAGGAAGTGCGCATACAGCAAGATGAAAGCTCGTCTCCGGGTATCATGTTCGCCAGGAACAAACTCCGCTAGCCTCACAAGTTCCTCCCACTTGGCCGCAAGCTTCTCCTTGATTTGGGACTCAAGTTGGTCAAGGTCGCTCTCGGACTTGCCAGCCTTAGAAATTTCGTTCTCGAAAGCCTTGCCAAGAGATGCAGTCACGTCGTCCATGCTAGATTCTTCCGAGAGTGTCTTGAAGAACGTGGCAGCGCTGCGGGCGTGAACACCATCCTTCGTCTTCTCCCTGTTTCCAAACCACCACCGGCCCTTTATAAAGGCCATCAGCCGACGAAGACTAAGGTAGTTAACAAGCACATACCACGATGGCTGGGAGTGCGCCACCAAAGATCACACCATACGCTGCGAGGACCCAAATGTTGTTGGCAACCCATGGCGGCAAAGCAAGGCCGGTTGTCACTTCCTGACGCCCATCGGGGTGGCCGTACTTCTCCCAGTTTTCGCGAATAGTCTCGTCAGTCAATCTAAACGGTACGTACTGAGTATATGCGTGCAGTTGCGGAGGGGAATAACATACGATTTGTAGGCTTTCGTGATTTCCACGAATTTGGCCTCGACCATTTCCATGGTCTCATTGACAGCAAGCTTCACCTTGTCGGGATGGCTGACAGAAAAGCACTTAAGACATGAGAGAGGAGACGTTATGGAATAGCTACACACAATTTACGGGACAATTTCTTATAGTGTGACTTGACGTCTTTGGTCGTCGCGCTCTAATGAGGCCCGGCATGAGCATACTAATGGCTTCACGCGAGAGGGTGGAATATGAAAGCTTACGGTGCTGATATCTAGAATCTCGAATGGGTTATAGACCTTGGCAATGTTCTCTGTGGTCCAGATTTTGTAGGCGAAGAAGGCCATTGTTGACCAGCCAACTAAGATGACGAACGTTCTGACAAGATCACGTCATGTCAAGACGGATCAAGTCTGCAATCGAAGTAAACACTCACCTTCTTCGCAGCTTCGGTGAGAGGAGAGAGCCCTTTTCGCGCTTGCGAATACGGTCACGCTGGGCGATGCAATGCTGGCACTCGCAGCCGGAGAGTGAAGGGGGCTCTGTAGCAGAGGTTGAGTCGGATTCGGATGCATCGGAGTTGAACGGAATATAACGCACTGGATGTTGAGAAGGAGGCGAAAGTGTAGGGGACGAGGAACACGGAGAGGAAGGTGAATACGAAGTACGCGACCATGTTACCGGTCTCGTCATAGTTCTGTTTGGCCATGGTGGCCGACGTGAGCTGGTATCAAGTGTCCGTGGCTAGAGTACAGCGAGCAGGGCCCGGAGGAAGTGACAAGCGGAGACAAAGAGCGAGAGGAACACGTCGAGCTTGATGTGGCAGAGCAAGAGGAGAGTCGATCGCTGTGACCTGTCCGAGGACGTGGCTGCTAGCGCATACATTGCACCTGCCACGTGAGCCGCATCATCATCGGAAGGAAGTCGGGCGTCTATCTACCCTCGCAGCACACTGCTCAGTGCTCTGCAGGCCTTTGCCAGCCTCTGCCTGTTCGGCGTCCCTGCCTCAAGCACTGTCCTGGATTCTCCAGCCACGCGTTGACTGCCCATGCGCGTGAAGGTCGAGAGTGTTGCGCCATTGCCC
>JAKLMY010000075.1:0-109872 GCA_022814645.1 Ganoderma meredithae | reverse complement strand
CCCCCCCCCCCCCCCCCCCCCCCCCCCCCCCCCCCCCCCCCCCCCCCCCCCCCCCCCCCCCCCCCCCCCCCCCCAACATAAGAGCGAGCGCTGGTCGCTTGTTGGTTGGAAGCGGCTGGACGAGTAAGACCTGGGCAACTGGGTGTCGTGTAAAATGCTATCAGCGATGCAGTGGGATCGGCAAACACATAGTGATGAGTAAGCGGTTGGATACGATCATTCACATTGCGCGAGAATGTTGACTGAGCCCGAAACAACTGAAAATTCAACATTACCGGTCTGGAGCATAAGTAAACTAGATCCCCTCTACCTCGACAGTATCCCAAGTGCCGTTCGCCTGCTTGACCCACTTCAAGCCTGTCGTGAGCATAACACGCTGCAGCCATGGCGCATGCCTGTCGAACTCTCGCAGACACCTCTCCTGCTGCTCGTAGAAGTAGTGGCCGTAGCGGTCGTTCAAGGGCGTCGGGCGGTCGCGCGCCTTCACCGTGGTACACAAGAGGAACGTATGGAGGCGGGGCTGCGAACATCGTCTTGCCAAGTAGATGGGCTCGTTTGAGCTGCATCAGCGACGAGTCAGCCCGGGTAGCCGGTCGACTAGTACTGGTGAGACACAAACGAGTACTCACCCTTCTAGGTCGGTGTCCTATCACAATTATGAACTCCTCCAGATGCCTGATGAATCAGAGGATTTTGCGAAGCGCCATGACGTCGACACGCTCAAGGTAGAGGTTGACCTCGGTGACAGGCACTGCGGAGTTGGGCAGGCACCGAAGAATCTCCTCCAAGCGCAAAGAAGACTCGGAGTAGGGCAGTAATTAGGGCAGTAACGACAGCGGCGCTAAGTTGGTGTCGCCTATTTCGCCTTCCAGGCCGTAGACCGCTTCGTCAAGAAATACCGCGCGGATAGGGCGGGGTGTATCGGTGTCCGCAGGCAAGAAAGCGGGAAGGTTGATGTGACAGCAGTAAAGCTACTCGAGGCAGGAGCAAAAGGAGGAAGCAAGGGGACGCATTTGGGTGACCCCATCATGGACTGCCCTCGAGTAGCAGTCGAGCCGGAGGCATCGGAGACCGGGTGCACGAGGTATCGATGACAAGTCGGTGGAGGTCGGAAGCCGGAGTACTTCTAGGGCTTGAAGACCGCCAATCTCTGAGAACAGATCCGCGGCGTGGAGGTCGGTGTGGGACGACAAGAGATTGAGTGCCAATGACTCGAGGTGTGTAGCGGAAGCCTTCAGCAGGTGACCAACGTAATCCTTGCAACTGTCCCAATCCGGTTGTCGGCCAGGAAGGATGAAGTGAACATTCCAGAGTGAGACGATATGGCGGAAAGCGCCAGTCCTCCATAGTGGCTTCCAGCTCTTGAAGCGACGACGCCGCGGGACCCGCGACGAGGCGAGCAAATGTCTTGGGAGTAAACATGAATGACTCCCAACAGAAAAACCGACGAATATTACACATGCGCAGTACGGCCTTCTCGAGGGCAGCACGAAAGCCGTTGTCTCCGTCAGCATACCATACTCCCCAGTCGATGACGAACGAGCGGATGAATGGAGGGAGATCCCGTTGGAACGAGCGTAAGGGGCGGTTGAGTGTATCGAGACATTTCCTGGTGGCGTCGGGATTGTCGAGTGCGATATAGGCATAAAGGATGGACGTGGCCGCATATTTTGCTAGGCAGATTGACGAGAGCCAAGGAGCACAGATCGGCCCCTATGGTCAAGTTGCTTGCGACCTTGATCAGTAGCTCGACGGGAAGGGATGGAATACCGCGAGGGCGGACCTATTGGTAGGCGGTAAGGGAGGGTGCATCGCTGTGTCGCTGCGGCAGGCATTGCAGGCAACCACTCTTGTCCCACGACATTTCCGAGAACCAGACTTGAGGAAAGTTCGGAGAAGAGTTGAGAGACGGCATCCTGCTATGATCTTGAACGTTGAAAATTTTCCAGTCACGCGAACGTCCAGAGCACCATCCGAATCAAGTCGGCAATCCAGAAGGACGAACCGGGACCAACAACACTCGCTTTCTGACTCGTCAACAGTCATCGAACAAATATGACGGCGTGTTTTGGGATGTTCTACGGGACAACATCCCGTTGGGACCTCTAAGTGAGAAGGATGCGACGCAGAAGGGCATCTGCAAGCGCGACGTCCCTGTGGTATACAAGTGTTTGTCAGAGGTTGGGAAGCTGTGAATAATGCAGACAGAACTAGCTTCACAAGGCAGTACAGTAGGACCGGGCAGATGGATACACCATACTTTGTCCGAAATTAGGTGGTATTCGATATTCTGACTTCGTGTGTCGTATACACCGGACGATTAGTATGAGGTTGGGATAAATGCTAATCTGGGGTCTGTTCAAGCCCAAGGCACTCTCAAATTTGATTCTGGAGCGAAGCCAAGGTTACAGTGGACCTCGCGGAGGGGGACAGTTTATCAAGAAATTCCTGACCACTCTAATGTTGGGTCCGTAAAGCAGCAATGACAGATAGGGAGAGAGGCAAGGTACACAACGAGAGAGATGTGGAGGGAGGCAAGCTGAGTAGCGCCGAGGCAAGTGGCCGATGGCAGACTGAGTCAGCGCTGAGAGTGGGCATGCGCGTGCCAGGCTCCTCGGCCGTCCCTTCGCCCAACGTCGTGAGTACCCGCCCGATGTCCCAAACTCGCCCTTTGCCACGACGGCTTCTCTGCCACCCACGACCCCCGCATATATAAGCCTCGACTGTGCCATGACGTGGAAGGTACCCTCGTTGGCCACCGCCACGCCACCCACAGGCATGCTTAGGCGGGGCGCCGTCTCTCGAGCGCACTCTTCCCCGCCATCCATATCCTCTGGTCTGAACAGACCATTGCGTCTTCGTGTCCTTCTGCGGTCAAGGACACAGCCGACGTCTGACAGTCGCCTACTCTACCCCTGCCGAAGTGCTACCGACCCGACCGTTCGCGCAATCTCCACCTCCGCGTTGCCTCGTTCCCGCGCCTTGTCCTTCTCGACCTCTCTGTCTGTCGTGCCCGCATTCCACATGGCGACCCTCACCGCCCGTCGAGCACATTCTACGCAGTCCAAGGGAAAGGAGCCCGAACGAAGTACGGAGTCACACGACCCCGACCACGACCACAGTCATGACCCTCATACCCACTCGCATTCGCATTCGCACTCCCATTCGAACAGTTTCCTAGGCTCTCTTGTCCATAGTCACGACCACTCTGAGGATGACCACGGGAAGGATGCGGAGCAGATCGTGCAGGCATTGAAGGGGGAAGGTACGTGTCCAACCCCACTCTGCACTGCCGTCGTTCCTCCCACCCCACCCATTTCATGAATGCCCGTCTATATCGCAAATTAATTCTCATCGCTGCTCCACCCCACCGCACAAACCTCTGCAGGCGATCGAGGTAGCAAGATCACCCTCGTCGGTCTCGCCTCCAACGTCGTCCTCACCGGTGCGAAAGGCGCAGCAGGCTGGTACATGAACTCAGCTGCGCTTCTCGCCGACGCCGGCCACTGTATGGGCGGTGCGTCCTCTTCTTTCCCACTATTCTCCCATCTCAAAACTAACTCTAGAGCCTCGTTCAACCTCATGAAGACCTGGTCGGGGACTTCATCACGCTCTTCAGCTGGCGGCTCTCGCGCCAAGCTCCATCTGAGAAGTACCCGTACGGGTACGGCAAGTTCGAGGTGCTCGGCACGACCCTCGTCTCCATCCTGCTAACGGGGGGCGCGCTCGGCATTGGTCTCCACTCATGGTCGCTCCTCATGGAAGTCCTGTCCACTTCCACCGCGACCATGGGCCCTGGCCCGCTGCACGACATCCTGACGCGCATATTTGATGTCGCCCAAGCCGTCCCCTCCATCGCGTCCGAGCATGCACATGTCCATACACATAGCCATGGACACGGGCATGGGGACGGTGCGCTCGACCCAAATGCGGCGTGGTTCGCGGCGGTGAGCGTGCTCGCGAAGGAGTGGCTGTATCGGATCACGAAGCGCGTCGCGGATGAAGAACGCAGCCCGGTTCTCATGGCCAACGCGGTCCACCACCGGAGCGATGCGTTTGGGAGCGCCGTCGCGCTCGCTGCGATCCTCGGCAACTGGTGGTTCCCGCACCTCCCGCTTGATCCTATCGGAGGTCAGTCGTATCCTCTTGCCTGAAAAGAAGCAAATCCTAAATACTGATGGCATGCGGGGGATGTAGGCCTCATCGTCTCCGTGCTCATCTTCCAACAAGGCTGGGGATTGCTCATGACCGCCCTCCGGCAGCTCACTGACGCGGGCGTTTCGCCCTCGACCAAAACTGCACTCCTCGACGCGCTTCGCCCTCTTGTGCCTTCTGCCTCCTTGCCTGATACTACGCCAACAAACGGCGATATGCGGGCTGCCGTAGGAACACTCCTGGCGGTCAGCGACCTCCGCGCGATGCGCACGGGTGCGAACATGTTTGTCGATCTCACTGCGCACGTGCCGTCGCAGCTGACTGTGGAGGAGGCCACGGCCATGGAGCGGCGGATCCGGGAGGCGTTGGTCGAGGTGCGCCGGGACGTGAAGGAGGTCAGGGTGCGTTTCCGCGCTGCGAGGGATCCGGCTTGAGTCTTGAGTACGTCCGCGGTATCTCGGCATGGGTTCGTGTGGCTAAGATGCGCTGTATATTAATTGTATTATTGGATCGTATTCTTATGGATGCTGGGCTTGTTGTTGTTTATGCTTTCAGACCTTTTTACACTCGATGGTACTGTGTGTATGTGTTGCAGCTGACCCTTCGGATCGTGTCCGTGCGTTGGCGAGCGCTCATATGGTGTGCCTTTGTCATGACTGAGACTCATGAAGCTGACCCATCCAAATCCTCGGCTTCGTGGATCCTCGCGTATACTAGTGAGTTCGCGTTGAATCATTCGACTCCTGGTATAGCCTTCTAGTAACTGCCATTCAACAGATCGTCCCGTACAAAAGCAGAAGGAAGTGTACAGGTATATGGATACAAGGCTGATTCAGAGGCTTGAGCACAGCTGACGAACCGGTCCTCGGTAACCAGATGCCTGAGCAACATGAGCTCTCAGAGCTGTGGATGACCTCGGGCAGCCTACAGGCTACACCCGCTCACTCTGTGGTATCCGCCAACGCGGAGGGATCAGAAGCTGCCCTTCAGATCACACCAGCTGGTGGGGTGAGCATACAAGAGCTCGCGCCTGTCGATCGCGGCGTGCGAGCGTGGACGTTTTGCTGTTGCTCATTCGTGTTGGAGACGATGATATGGGGATTTTGCTTTGGGTTGGTGCTTTAACTTTAATCCACGGTTGCTACTTCATTCACGGCACTGAACGAGGTTCATCCCATCCATAGCTTTAACGTGTTCCAAAAGTGGGTATATGCACGCTATCATTATCATTCCCCTCGGTGTCACTGCAGGACTACAACGCGGCGTGGGCAGATTATTACACGACGCATCCGCCGTTCAACTCGTCGTCAAACATATCGATAGCTGCCGTAAGTACAGTTGCAATTGGGTTGCAATACATGGAGGTATGTTCGTAATCTGCACTTCGGCCATCGCGACCGCTGCTGATGTGGACCATTCGGGCCCGATCGCCCGTTTAGCACTTCCTGATTTCATGCATTACCAAGACTATATGAACTGGGGGATGCGGACAGGTCTCGTATTGTACTTCGTATCCATCTTCGGCGCGAGCTTTGCTACGCAAGTATGGCGACATACTTACACCCGGCCGTTTCGATATAACTCATTGCCTTGCTTTCTTCATAGGTTTCTCACCTTATCTTCCTGCAAGGCGTTCTATTCGGCATCAGCGGCGGATTGCTTTACGTGCCTATAGTGAGGCTCATACCCGAATGGTTCTCGGAACGGAGATGGGCTAGCCGGAGGCATCATCTTCGCTGGCGGAGGTTTTGGCGGTCAGTTTTTTTTTCCTTTTCTTTTCTGTATTCTTAAGCATTTAGGAGTGACGCCGGATCGACTTATGGCCTACAGGCTTTGTCTTCCCGTTCCTGCTAAATGCCATGCTCGAATGTGTCGGTCTCCGATGGACTCTTCGTATCTGGGCCATTATATCGACGGTCATCATCGGCATCGCGCTGCTCGGCATCCGGCCCCGTTTGCCTGTACCAAAGTTTACCGGGGGTCAGGAACGACCTCGGTTCATCCCCCTTCGATTGGGTCTGTTGACGAGCCCTTTGTTCTGGAGCGTCGTGAGTAAGCTTCATCAAATTCCACCTTCGCCGCCAATTTGACGATGAATATGCCATCTCCGTAGTCCCTCACGCTTCTCCTCCAAGGGCTGTCCTACTTCCCTGTCTCGCTGCACATTACCTCCTTTACGACCGCGCTGTTCACGCCCTTCACAGCCATCGGCGTCACCTCCATTTTCAACTCGTCCGCCGTCGGCGGCCAAATCGTCCTCGGCCACCTGAGCGACCGGTACCCATACCCATGGGTGATGTTCCTGAGCGCGATTGGAAGCGGCACAGTCGCCTTCCTCCTGTGGGGCCTCGCGTCGTCCGCGACGCAGCTCTACCTCTTCGCCGTCATTTGCGGCGCCCTGGTGAGTCGCATTCCATTTCCGACCTGGCGTCTCCGCCGTCGTCGGCCCCATCATCTCGGGGCTGCTGCTCCAGAGCGGCCACGGGTCGTCCATCGGAGGCGTCTTCGGAAAGGAGGGCTACGGCTCTGTGGAGATCTTCATCGGATCCTGCGCCATTGCGAGTGGGGCTGGGAGCGTCCTGGTCGCGGTTATGAGCCGGAGGGCGCGGCATGCCTCTTGAGGCCATGTGGAGTCTCTGGTTTGTGCATCCGACGGGTCACAGGTTTGGGGTTGGGGTGGGTGGGGGGGGGGCTCGATCAAGATATTGAATGGACGAGGCTTCAATGCCGACTCTTCCATGGTATAGGTATGGATGAGTGGCTTTCACCCGATGCTTCATAGCTCAACGCTGTGATGATATCCAAGTAGACGTGGCACACCAGTCCTTGAGGCAATGAAGAATAGGGGACGACCTCGAGAGATATTATACCACAATAACCATACGATTGGGGCTTAGCCTGACACATGCGTGGTTCTGCCAACTCCTTCAAGCCGGCATTCTGCATTCTGTGGAGTTGAACATATCGGAATATTGTTAACATATCGGAATTTTGTGAACGTATCGGAATCCCATGAACATATCGGAATTCCTTTTTGGCATCACCGTTGGAGCACGGCACCCCGGCTCTGTACGCCCCGACGCATGTGAGTGCAGTATAAGTAACGAAAAATAGCAGATTATGGGCCAACGCTGCCCCCAAGCCGAACGGGGAGCATCTCACCTTGAATGTCACCTCATTCCAGCCCGCCAGATGCCAGTGACTTTGATCGTCCACGCGGATGGACCATCATTCATAATCGTGCGTCCCACTGGCATGCGATATTGCTCCCCTGCTGTCGTTAATTGCGTCGTTAGTGTGGTCTGGCTGTGGCGGCTTCTATTCTACACTTCTCAACGCAGCTGGGCCGAGCTGTGAAGCTGGCGGAGAGGTGCAATACATCGCAAGCGACTCCTCAACCTTCGAAGGACATCTTCAATTCTGGTAGGACGGCGGAGGGAGTTCCTCAAGCTGCTCCAATACAACCTGCCCAAGAACTGTGGAAGGATTGCACGACGGAAAGCTCGCGACCCGCATTGAAACACTCGATCTCCTCGAGCGTCCTCACTTTCGGAAGGAGGATGAGTATTCCACGAAGCAAGTCCCTCAGCTTTCTCTGGAGACCCAATAGGAAGTTCTCCGTGCACGACCCATCATCACTTGTGCTCCCGTCACACACTGACCCTCATTCTCTAGAGATTCCTGTCCTCGCCAACCCTTTCAACACGGAGGACAAGGACCATCCTGAACGGGCCGAGCCACCGGTATCTCCTATCGACTCGTCAGCCACCATTGTTGAGGAGACGGGGTCAGCCGCCGTCGCCGAAGAAGGCTGCAAGCAAGTTCCCGCGGAATCGACAGATTCACCAAACGTCCAGATGGAACCAGCACAAACCACTCTGGCACTAGCGCCAGCCGCCACGCTCACTCCCATGGGCACGACGGCTCGGATTACGTCGTCATCCTCGTCGACCCCCTCCCAGCCTCGCGCTCGCACCACTCCGAGGGGGCCCCGCCCGCGTCCCGCGAGCATGTCCGCTCTTGGGGTGGACGGGCGACCCCACTACGCGCGTCCTGCCTGTCCGGCGAACTCGCTCCCCGGGGAAATCTTCGAGACGCGGTTCGAGAACCCGTTCAAGCCGCGCTCGAGGAGCCTGAACATCAAGCGCGAAAAAGGTGCGCTCTGGTCCACTCATCCCCTGAAAAAGATCCGCCTCTCATCTTACCTTCACACAAAACCTTGCTGAACCACCTCGAGCAGCCGGCGCAGACGTCGACGCCCCAAAGCGGCGCCGCAGCCTCTTCGTCATCTTCACAAACCTCCGCCAGTCGCTCATGAAGCACAACAAGCTCGGCGGCCCAGAGTTGGAGGCAGCCCTGTCCTCCCCACCCTCTAATTCCCCATCCTCCGCGTCGTCGTCGCGCCGCACGAGTGTGTCCTCCACGACAGGGACGACCCTCTCCGTAGGGTCCGGGTCGACCAAGTCGAGGTGGTCGTTTTGCACGCGCAACGGCGTGCCGCGCACGGATCCGTACGGTCCGCCGCATTTCGCGCAGATTCCTATGTCGAACAACGAGGGCCGACAGTCCCAGCGGCGAGCGCGCCGCGGGTGAGGCCTGAGGCCGTGCGCAACCGCAAGGCGGTTCGACGGGGGCTGGGAGGGCCCGGAGAGGCTGCGGGGTGCCGGTGAACGTTTGAACGCGTGAATGGGCACGGATATTGGTAGGAGGAAATTCGCAAGCTTCAGCAATCGGATAGCTCAGTGCGTTGTCGACCTGTGTATGAATATGAGGATGAGAATCTCCATATATCGATATGTTTGAATTGATGTATACTACCCATCCCATAGTGGAGCATTTGTTCAATACTCGCGATGATCTTGCATGTTGAATACGACGTAAAGTCATGCCAGCACAGACAAATCAATCAATCATTCACAAACAGAAGATGCGGCAGCCGTCGCCTTCTATCAGTACGCTTATGGCCACATAGGACAGAACATGGAGCATACCCGTTCGACCGCGTAGAGCCAACATGCAGAATCTTGGACGAGACGAAGGGAGAACTCACCTACTAACCTCAGGCTTTGAGACCGCCGCGGTGTAACGGGCGGGAGTCACGGTCAGGGTAACGGCGGGGGCCGTTACACGCGGCCCTCGACATGCCACAACATCTCCATGACCACCAACATATCCCTGATGGCCAACTCGACGACTATCGCTCGGATTTCATCCTAACTTGGGCATAAATATGAGGGCAGTGGGTTGGGCCGGATGTTGTGGGCGAGAGGGTCACAGGCAACCTTTGCATGGATCCGATGCAATGACGCGTAATGTCATATTCACGTGATCATTGTGACCCACGCGATAACTGGTCCACGCCTCTCGACTCGAAGATCCGCTGCATAATCGTGCCCGACCCAGGAGAGTCCTGGTGCTGGTCCAGTCTGTCGTCCTTTGCCCTCCCCTCTTCCAACCTGTACTGGACATTGGCATGGGCAAAGCCCTGCCCACCCTGCCAGGCCCACTCGGAGGACTCCCCGGCCCTCGCATGCCTCCTTCTAGATCGACGATGGCGGTAACTCAGGCTCAGTCATCATCGCTGCTGGACATTTCACTACTCGCACTAGAAAGAAAGCTCTGAAAGCAGCATATAAGTCATGGTCCCTGTAGAAAAGTATGGTAGTCTCATCTTGGTTTGGACTGAGCATTCGCTCATGATCGACGTGGAACAGGCTGCCGATTTGTGGGCGAATGAGGTTGGAAGGCGGCTGGCCGGGATCGACGCTCACAATGGGGGAAATTTCGTATTTGGTTGACTTCCAGGTACCCTCCTCCCCGCCTGCTCGTCCCCGCCCGGGCTTCCCGCCTCACCGTCTGCCCACCCCGCCCTCGCCGAAGAAATGGAGTCTCACCTTGTTCCAAGACCACAGCCTACCCACTGCCCGCACAACGCCTTAGGCTTAGGCGGCCCACAAAACTCTCAAGGCGATTACTATTTCCATCATCCCGGCCCTGCGCCCTCCATCCGCGTCTCCGAGGCGGTCGACCCTGTGCACCCCTCGACACCTTTCCTCTCTCCCGGCTCCACATTCGCACCCTCGCCCCCGTCCAAGGAGGCCTACTACGGCGAACCCCTCCGCCCAGGCTCCTCCCCCAAGCGGCCCGTCTACAGGCGGCCCTGCGTGTGGATCTGCACCGGGGTCATCCTCTCCATCATCATCCTAGTCACCGTACTCAGCGGCTCCAGGACGAGGCACGACGCCGACGGCAACGCGAATCACAACTCCAACGTAGCAGGGGCAGGCCACGATGGCGACTCCGCCCGCCCCAGCTCCCACCCACAGGCGACGGCAGTGACAGGCAGCGACGGGAGCACGGTCACCAAGGAGGACGGGACCACCTTCACCTACCACAACCCTTTCGGCGGGTTCTGTACGTCCTCCACTCCACTCCCCTTCCCCCTCTTCTCCATCCACTTCAAAGCTGCAGAATGTATGCATATGCTGACTACACGCGCCCCATCCCGCACGCACAGGGGTGTCCGACCCGACGAACCCCTTCAACTCCAGCGCGCGCGCGAACGCGTGGACGCCGCCGCTCACGGACCCGTGGAACTGGAGCCGCGACCGCATCCACGGCGTGAACCTCGGCGGGCTCTTCGTGCTCGAGCCGTTCATCGTCCCCGCGCTCTTCGAGCAGGCGCAGGCCCCCGGTGGTGGTGGTGGCGGCGGGGGCACGCACGCGGTCGTCGTCGACGAGTGGACGCTGAGCACCGCGCTCCTCCGCCGCGGCCAGCTCCTGCCCGTCCTCGAGGAGCACTACAGCTCGTTCATCACCGAGGAGGACATCGCGCAGATCGCAGGCGCGGGCCTGAACTGGATCCGCGTGCCGATCCCGTTCTGGGCCGTCGAGACGTGGGACGACGTCGGCGTGGACGGGGCGGGCCAGAAGGTCTCGGAGCCGTTCCTGCCCAAGATATGCTGGAAGTGAGTGCGGTCCCCTCCGCTAACCAACACTAGAAGCATTCCTGAATCCTGACGGGCTCTGTGTGCGGCGCCTGAAGGTACATTCTGCGGGTGATGCAATGGGCGCGCAAATACGGGCTCCGTGTCGTGCTCGACCTGCACACCGTCCCTGGGTCGCAGAACGGTGAGTGTCTGTGGTTGTAGTCTCCGCTCGCTTTCTGTGCTGACTGCCGGTGGTAGGCTACAACCACTCCGGAAAATACGGGGCGATCAACTGGCTCAACGGCGTCATGGGCATTGCGAATGCTCAACGTTCCCTCGACATCCTGCGGTCCATTATACAGTTCGTTTCTCAGGTGCGTGGTACGCTATGCCGACAATGAACTGGATGCTAAGAGGGGTATCAAGCCCGAGTGGCAGAGCGTCATTGGGATGGTCGGGGTCCTGAACGAACCTTACCTCGCGACTGTAGGCGAGGAGCAATTGCAGTCTTTGTGAGCGCAGAAAAGTATTCTGTCCGTCTCAGCACCTGTGCTAACTCAAGGCAACAGCTACTACGAGGCGTACAAGATGATCCGGAACATCACGGGCATCGGCCAAGGCCAGGGGCCCATGATTGTCTACCATGATGGTTTCAACACCCTCGAACGGTGGGCAGGGTTCTTGACCGGCGCGGACAGAATCGCAATCGGTACGTGTCCCTATTCCTCAGGATCTGTGGCAACGTGAAACCTACGTCCATCGACAGATACCCATGTGTACTTTGCTTTCGGAGGCAACGCGAACCGTGAGCCTGTGAACGTCACTGCTGAAGGCGGCAATGGCACCATGCTGGGCGGGTTATGGCCTAAGAGGGCTTGCAACAAATGGGGCCCCATGCTAGCTAACAGGTGCGTTCACGTCCACGCAAAGCATACCATCTCCACACCAATACTCGACGTCTCACGACGTCCACCCACAGCCGCAAAAGGTTCGGCGTGACCATCGCCGGCGAGTTCAGCAACGCGATCAACGACTGCGGCCAGTGGGTCCTGGGCGTCAACAAGCCGCCCTACTACGGCCCGGGCGACACGTACTGGGAGGACGCCACGCAGTGGTCGCCCGAGACGAAGCAGGGGCTCCTGAACTTCGCCAAGGCGTCCATGGACGCGCTCGGCGACTGGTTCTTCTGGACGTGGAAGGTCGGCAATTCGTCCGTCACCAACTCCGTCCGCGCCCCGCTCTGGTCGTACAAGCTCGGCCTCGAGGGCGGCTGGATGCCCAGGGACCCGCGCGGTGCCGCCGGCACCTGCGCGAAGCTCGGCGCGCCCGCCCCCGCGTGGGACGGCGCGTACCAGCCCTGGCAAACGGGCGGCGCGGGCGCGGGCGAGGTCACGCCCGCCGCGGCGCAGAAGATCCTGGCGTGGCCTCCGCCGATGGCGAACGTGCCGCTGGAGGCGGGGCCACTGCCTCAGTACATGACCCCAGCTGTTGGCAAGGGCTCCCCGATGACGCTGCCCCCGCCCGCGTTCGCGGGGGCGGCACCGACGGTCCATGTTGGCAACGGGTGGGCAGACGCAAGGGACACAACACCGGCGGTGACGCCGATCCCGGGATGCGCGTACCCGAACGCGTGGGACGCACTCGACGCGCAGGTCCCCGCTATCGGGTGTGATCCTGCTGTGTTGGCAGAAGCTCCGCCTTTCGGCCTCGCCGTCCCACCGGTCCCCACTGATCCTCCTTCGGGCCCACCCAACCATGTCGCAGAGGTGGCTGGGGCTAGGGCTGGCGTCAACAACAGCAAATAGTTGGATCTAGTAACCTTGAAGCACATCGGGAAGAAAATCGGATGGTGTAGGATAGTCGTACGTGGGCTTGCCTTTTGAGTTTTGTGGAGCGCATCTCGTCGCTGTGTACTTGCACTTGTTTGGAGTTGAGATGGACGTGAGAACGGATATACGAATCGTGTTGTACGCTGTATAGCGCTGGGGGCCAAGCGTCAGTAGTCACTATTTATTACCTACAAGTACATCCGTATTCAGGGTATATGGGAGATGTCCAGAGGAGCGCGAAAGCGTCACATGTTCAGAAGAACCGTATACTGTCTGTCGAGAAGTTATTTGCTAAACGCATGATCACTGCGTTCGAGGTGAGCGTTGAGAACTGCGAAGGGCAGGAGATAGTTAGCGCATATAGTCAACCACAAACAATCCCACAAAAAACAACCATACTGACTCCATTCCCGATGATGACTTGGGCTCGCTGTGCCACGAGGACGTCCACTGCCTGCGACACGAACTTCTGCTCCCAGTTCAACACCAGATCGCGGCTGCTCGAGACGGAATCCCACTCCGCCGCATCCTTGAGCGCGCTCTTGAGCTGTGCGACATACGGGGGCTTTCCGTTCGTCATGATGTGTATGCGGCGCACGCCTGCGCCTACAGGGGACGACAACACGTCGAGGACCTTATCGACGATCTGAGGAATGGAGGGGAAGCAGCGGCGATGGTGGTACTCGAGCTGTTCGGGGCTGCCCGTCCACTCTACCGGCAGTTTGCCGTGGGACGTCCGGTTGCCTGGGGGCATCAGCTGGTCTGGGAGAGAGGAGAAGCTGTTGACGGATACGAAGGGGTCGCCGAAGGACCCGAGCGTCATGCAGTGCGACGAGTAGTCGCCTTGCCGGATGTGGATGGCCATGAGGCCTGGGATGAGGGGGTAGCGCGCGACGTTGACGGTGGTGGCGGTGGGAGCGGAGGAGTTATAGGGGAGGGAGGAGAGGTAGGGTGCGCTCGCCAGAGCGGATGGAGGAAGGAAGAGGTCGCGGTTGACGTCAAAGGCCAACTCGATTAGAGGCGACCAGGCGAAGTGTGTTAGAAGGGGCGTGGAGATGAGGTCGGGCCAGATCGAGGCAAGGTTGCCCGGTACGCCGAACGTCCTACATGCATACAGAGCGTCAGCGAAAAAACCAAAGAGTTTGAGGGCGTAGTTTGGGGTAAACAAGAGTGGGACAAAGGACGCACTCCCAGTGGTCGAAGATTTGCCCCGAACTCTTTTGCATCTGGAGGCAGGGATCTGTGACGTTGTTGATTGCTTTCGACCATGTGTCAACAATCGTCTCAGTATTGCTGGCGTACGGGATGCTGCTATGGACCTCCTCTCGGGTAAGCTCGCTCTTCGACGGGCATATGTGTTCGAAGTAAGTCCTCGTTACTGCCGCAGGAACGTGCTCATATCGCGGGCCCCAAGGTTCGCCAACTATGGGACCTGCAGGGACGTCAGCAACGGGTACGGCGAGGAGCACACAAGGTCAAAGGTACCCCGGATGAGCGCGGTATATGGGATTTGTGACGGGATGGTGCGGTTGAACGACACGGTATAGGGGGATCCATCGTCGTTCCAGGTGTAGTTGGCAAACACGAACCTGCAGAGTGTTGGGCAATGGGAAAGGCATCACCACGCCATTAATGGAGCACTCACGTTCGCCCAGATCTGTACGTCAAATATGCGTTTAGGAGAAGTTCTTGAAAGGCGTTTCCCCAGCCAACATCTGTACCAAGCGAGACCTGAGGCCTGAGCAGCCACAGGGACAGAGGAGCACATGAGCACAGACATACCTATCCGAAACCCTGAGACATAAAAGTACTTTTCGTGCTCCGCAGGTGCTACCCTAGTCCAGTCCTGCTGAGGTAGCCGTAGCTCGCGTTCGTGGTATTGTGAGAACAACGGTGGGAGGTCTTCGGCGTGTGGGTCTATTAACGGAGAGGGTTCGTGCGAGTGCGACTCGGCGTCCACCGGCGGGGATGTATGATTGCTCATGTCTAATGGTGGGGGATCATGATACGACGGTGGGGCGTCGTCCAGAGATGGAGGAGGCCAGATGGAGAGGGCCTTGAAGTCGACAAACGTCCAGACGGCGACGCTGCCGACGCATACTGCAGCGATGAGCCCAATAACCAGGAAGCTGAGTCGTTTACGAGTAGCAGTGGGCGAATTGGTACCCAGAAGCGTGTAACGATAGCGAGAGCTACGGGAGATGAAGCCAGCGAGCATTACGCTGGACGCCAGCGATGGGGGGAGGACAGGAGTAGGGCCGCATTCAAGCTGCGATGGCGGGTGTTTGTTCCCCTGTGTCCGCTGTCGATTCGGTCGTCCTCATCATGCAACAATTAAGCGCGCTCCGCCACGACCACAGGAAGAAGTCCTACTTACGCTCTTGAGACTTGCTCCAAACCCAGAAACGCCGGAGTGATACAACACGATATGATTAAGCACAGCAATACTAGGGATGTGAAGATACAACCAAAGCTAAGAAAGAGCCAAACGATGATAGCCACAGCGATCAAGACAAAATATATCCTCCGCGCCGACCACTTGAAAACAAAGCTCCTCCTAGATTCCTTCAAGCCCCCGGCATACCCGAACCCGCGCCCGAACCCGAACCCGAACCCGAACCCGAACCCGAACCCGAACCCGACGCCTGAGCCGCAGCGGAAGCCTGAGCCGCAGCGGAAGAATGAGCTGAAGCAGCAGCCGCGACGATGGCCGGGTCGGAGCGCAGCTGGCCGTTGAAGAAGCCGAGGAGGTGCGTGTGCTCGAACCCGACCTCCTGCTGCCAGTTCTCGATGCGGACCTTCATAACCTCGTCCCAGAACATGGTCGGCGTCTGCTCCCCCGTCTCGAGGAACTTGCGGATGTGCTTCTCCCACTTCTTCACGAGCTGGAACTTGGCCTCGTGCGACGTGATGTACGTCCCCTCGGGGTCGAACGGCGGCAGGCCCTCCTGGTACGCGACGAGCCCGACCTGCGCGAGCCAGTAGTACGGCAGCGCGTTGAAGCAGAACCGCTGCTGCGCCTCGGGGATGTCGCGCGGGGTCTCGGGCGACTGCAGCCAGGACTGCAGCCACGAGTGCAGCAGGATCTGCACGTGGAACACCCGGTCCCGGTCGACGAAGTGCGGTTTCATCTTCGAGCGCCCTGGGACGTCCCCCAGCTGATGGAAGTGCAGCCGGTCGCGGAGGTACATCTCGAACAGCTTGCGCAGGATCGCGTGGATCATGATGAAGTGCGCGAAGGGCGTGACGTGGAACGGCCGTGGGTCATTGCCCGGGTTATTCTGGACAATGTAATAGTAGAGTGCTTTGAGGTAGTGCCCGCGGAGCCGTGTCTCCATGTCCCCATAGGGTGAGGGCGTGTTGAGGATGGCGGCCCACTCCGCGCCATCCTTCGCCGTCCAGAGCGAGTCCTCAGCGGGGAGACCGAGCGTGAATTGTTCCGTGCGGAAGGTCGGAGAAAGGTTGAAGAAGATCGAATGGCAGCAGTCGTGGAGATAGCAAACCCAAAGCGCCCTGCAAGGTCTCTAAGTATCTCAGCTAAAACAGCCAGCATGACAACGCATACCTCTTAGCGGACTCAAATCTGACCCACTCTCGCCATCCCGCCTGGACGGAAGCAGGGTTGTTAAAGTCAATCTCGGGGACTTTCCAGTCCCTAGTCTTCTCGACGAAGCCGTTCATCCGAAGCATCTGCGCCCTCCGTCAATAGGAACCTCATGGAAACAAAGGCTAATGGACGTACCATAACAATCATGCCATGGTAAACGTTTGACTTCGCGCGTTGTTCAGGATCCTTATGGAACATGCCAATAGTTTGGATCATCCCAGACGCCATGGTCAACTGGATGATCGTGTCGTAATCCGTCGTGTGTGACTGCACATCTATCAGAACCTGCGGACAGCGTGCTCGCGAAGGCACTCACCAGATCAGCAATGATGACGTCCCGTACGCTGGCTAGGACTCTGTCTATAAAATTCGTAGCGGCGGCCGTGTTTGAATACATCGCGCCACACGCTTTCGACGCTTTGACCAAAGCAGGGTGTCGAGATTCGGAAAGGAATGTCGTGAGGTGGACGACCGGCATGTGCCACACATATGTCGTGAGGAATGCCATAACTAAAGTGCCGCATGAGCCTTCACGCTAACACTGCGTTCAGAAGAGTAAAACAGCTCACCGAATTGGTAGTACTCCGCGACTGAAGGCAGCTCGGGCTCGACGACTGTCACTGCCTGCTCCATCGGCGGTGGGGGAGGCGGTGGCTCGATGATCTCCTGCTCCGAGATGCTCTCAAGCGGGTCGAGTGGGAAAACGGGGTCGGAGAGATTTGGATACATGGCCAAGGTGGTGCTTTGAGTCCCGAAGACCTGGTCGAAAAGCGCTTGGTCGATGCCCGTCGACTCAAGGCGCTCCGTCAGGATCGACGTCGCGTCGATATTAAAGTGGTTTCCAGGGACAGTTGGATTCTTCTGGAAGCTGGAGGTGAAGACGTCTGAAAAGAGATTGTCGTACATTTCGCTCTCTACGAGCTCCGTGAAGTACGCCCTCTCCCCGTTGGTCGAAGGGTCTGACGTTGGGATAGAGAGAAGAGCGCTTGGATCAAATGTGCCCAGTGTTGCATTTACGTCGAGTGCGTCAGTAGGCAAAGAAAAGGAAGAAGCCGGGGATGTGCTATTCAGCGAATGGGGGGATGTTAAATTTGGAATTGAGCTCGGCGAGCTGGTAGACCTTTCTGAAGAAATCGCCGGATCGGGGGAGGCGCCTTGCTGCATCGATGGTGCAGCCTGTGAAGTAGTGCCGGTTTCTGGCGACGAAGTTGAGGGCACGTTCTGGGGAGAGGTAGTGTCTTCGGGGCTTGAACTTGCATTCAAGTAGACGCATTCGCGCCCACGAGCCTTGCACTTCGAACACGGTCGCCCGAGATCGCATTTAACCTTAGATTCGGCGCAGCTTTGGCATGACTTGCGCCGTGAACGGTTTGCAGAACTATAATGTGGGGCATACATCAGTCAGAGGAAGATGTTTTGAGCAGAGGACATTTACTCACGAATCCGCACAAGTGCGCTTGTGTCGGGTGAGGAGATCACTACGCGTGAACTGTGCATGACATCTCTACGTATTGTATGAGATGAGATTATAGTGCGCATTAGAGGGCGAGAGAGTTTCGGACACCAAATTATCGGAACCGCTTGAGGAGAATGGACATGCGTCCAAATACTGTGCAAGCATGCGGGCTAATGACATAGCGGAGAGGACAGATATGGAATGCGCACGCATATAGTAGGCCACAAGGGATGGTTTGAGGAGTACGCCTGTTTCGCGCCTCCCATGGCCTCAGGGCTGCGCCATTGATATACCAACCAAAAAACAGACCTCTTACAAAAGAGATGACGATGTTCGCCAACGGAAACATCGCAATCCACGCGCAGCATATCAGACGCAAGGTGAACGGGAAGTCCTCGCACGCTCCCGCCAGACGCGTCCCAGGGAACGCCTGCTTTCACTCTGCTTTCTTGCGCGCACGAGATGCTCGCCATCTAACGGTTACACAATGCCAGAGTCCAGTTTGCACGAGATATTTAAAAAGTAAATGGAACTCACATCGCATTCGTGAAGTCGTTCGTTGGAGTCTGTGGGGGTGCACCGCTTCGTCAAAGTGATACCGTCGGACAGTTGACAACAGGCCACTCACGGGTTTTCAAGTGCCTGTTGAGGTGTGTCGTTCGGGTGAACTTTGCTGGACAGAGGGGGCAAAACTTGGTCTGCGGGAGGGTTGGGATGTTGCCCCTATGGGAGCGCATCTTAGACACGCTCCCATTCTTGGAGATTCTGCTGCCGATGGAAGTCGAAGCACCGGCGCTGGTGCTCTCAGATGCGGACGGTTCTTCAAGAGCGGTGTCCTTTGCAAGCTGGGGCGGAATGAGGTCAGCAGACATTCCGGTAAGTTTGAAGGAGGGTGGACGACGGGCAGGTTTATATGACGCAAGGAGGATAACCGATAAGCAGCAGAATGTTAACAGTTAACAAGAGCGTGTCTCCCGCCGATCTCCAAGTCATCCCTCGCACCGCCTCCACGTGGCTTACCGATCCTTATCGGGCTTCCCCACCTGGTGGCGCCTGTTCAGCGCTCAGCGCTCAGTGCTTACGCTTTCGCCTCCTCTTCGCCTCCAGATTCGGATTCCCTCTAAAACAATCGACGACTCCACTCACCTCCCCATTTCGACAGCCGACATCTGACCTTTGCAGTGAAATGACTGAATCCCGGTTCGAGGGCCCCCTCGCATGTCTGTTGCACACCTATGATCCCAGCTCATCAAGCGGCCGTCTCGGAGTTGCGTCATTGCGTGGGTTTTATGCTGCAATAGATGTGGCCCTTGCTCTACCCTGGCAGGACACCCTTCACGAATGAAGATAATGGCCAAGACACTGGTCATTCATCACACCCCTGCCACCAAAATCTGCAAGATACAAGCGCGAATGACGACCGCACAACCGAAGCTCACAGATACACAATCAGCGCCTCCGACGCAAGCACCGAGACCGTTACAGCTCCCCCACTCACGGTGACGCTCTCCATCGCCTGCATCCCCTGGGCCACACACGTATTTGAGAACGTCCCGTTCCCTCCAATCGTCACCAGCGCGCCCTCGTCCGTCCGAGCCGTCGCGTCGGGAGCCGTCAGCCGTTTCGTCGCCTTCGTGCTCCCGCTCAGCCCCGTAAAGGCGACAGACGTTGACGCGCGCGTGCCGCTCCCGTCGAAGTAGTTCGTGTTCACCGCAAGAAGGCGCAGGGGGGCTCCCCCAGACGAATAGATGGCGTACGTCGCGATGGCAGAGGCGCCGCTGTCAAGCGCAGCGAGCGTCGCGCCGTCCGTGCCGAGGAACTCGGAGACGAAAGCCGCGCCGTAGTAGGGCGAGTACACGGCGCTCGTGCCCCACCAGCAGTATGCCTGTGGCCAGGAGGACGGAAGGGGGCGTCAGAGGTGTCAGGCATGCTGGGCGGTCCGAGGAACGGATGGGGACTTACGCAGTTGCCGATGGTTCCATGGTGAAAGTAGAGGCGGTCGACGCCGATGAGGGCGCTCTGCAGGACGTAGTCAACGATCCATAGGGCGGCGCCGAATGTGGGACTGATGCCGCCGCCGCCACAAGTCGCTAAAACGAAGTTAGGGTTTAGTCAGAACGGCCATAACGAGATCCTCAGTAGCGAGACGAGGCGCACCTGAGTTGGTCTCGCCGAGGAAGAACTTCTTGCCTGCGTTGTGTGCGGCGGTTGCCTCTGCCTTGAACTGGCTCACATACGAGACGATACCTCTGTTGGGTGGAAACGAGCATAAGATCGACGATACGAGTGGTTCTCCAAAGGCGAGGACTCACGAGTGGTTCATGAGGCTGGGGAGATTCGTGCTAGCGCCGCCGCACGCTGACTGTGGGTACGAGTGACGAGAAATGGTCTTGATAGTGGCCAAGCCGGCGCTCCCAATGTTAGATAATAACGTTGAGGTACTCCAGGACAGGTACACAGCGCCTTGGAATATGTTGCCCAGCTGCAGCAGACAGTTTCAGTTAATGGTTACGAGGGAAAATCGAACGCAAACGACGCATACAGTTGGCGCGAGGGCAGTGAACCATTTCGCTTCATTCGATATGTCAATGGAGTTGCTCCAGCCCGTTCCCGACGCGATCGGTGAGCTGCTCGAATACACTGTGGAAGCCCCGAGTTAACAATCTAGTTGGCCATGGCTCTTGGCACTCACGGTCTGGCTCATTCCCCAACTCGAGCGCGAGCAGTCCACTGACAGACGACTTCGCCTGTGCTCCTGCTGAAAGTGTGTTCGCCTGATTGTTCAACTGACGGTTGAGCCCGACCGTGACGTCCCCCTTCAGTCCGTCGGCGAGACTGAAAAAGGATGGCCCATACGTCAGAGTTGTCGGCGCATCCGCAGGCGACGCAACAGTGTAGTTGACTGCGGTCTGCAAGGATGAATCATAGGTCGCACGATCCCTGCAAAGTCCGTCACATTCCGTATTCACATGGCGGCAGAAGATCGGGGAAACTCACTGTGTCGTACCACCGATGCGGACGGCAGGTTGAGCACCGCGAAGGGTTGCGAGGTTGGCGAGGCAGTTGTTCGTCCCAGTAATGTCGGTGTAGCCTGGGAAAGCAAAGAACTCTATCGAGACGCTGACGAGGGATGGGTCCACTGAAACGGCTTGGGATGGTGGGGTGGGAGGCACCACAATGGCACCCACATAGCATGCCCACAACAGGGTGGAGAGGAGAGCAGGAAGGCGGGCCATGTGGAACTGACTCGATGGGCCGAGGATATGGCAGCAACGGTAGCGTCCCACGCGACTTTATAATGCGGATCGGTACGTTGTCGGTGAAGGTCTGTCTAGAAGCAGATGGATCGTGTCTGAGCCCGCAAGGTGCATGGGACGCGGTCAACGGACACCTTCACCCAGCGCGGGCCGAAGGCGGCACAACGCCCTAAACGAGAAGGCGGTCATGGGGGTAGAAAATTAGGTTAGTGTTTCCTAACAGAATGTATGGACGTGAGCGAATATCCGGAGATAACGGCATTTCTTGTGCAGGGGATGGTCTCGCACCCACATGGCCTTCGCACGCATTTCAGGTGTTTTCCGTCGCGGCAGGGTGAGAATAATCCGGATGGGTACATAGGCACCAATCTTCGAGACTTAAACGAAGTTGTAATGCACTGATCAATCGATCTACGTCATCTGAATGTTGACGTTGAAGTTGCTGTGTGCTCTTGATCACAGAGCTGGGACATAATCCCTCTCTCCAAAACTAAACGAGCTTGGAAATGGTCAAGCGGCAGAAGCAGCGGAGCGGAGGAATGGGCGGTGGAAAGAAGCTGGAGGCATGCGTGGACACAGGCGTCCCGAACGGTCGCCGCGGAGCGCTTGAGCACAAAGTGTTATTTCTCGCCGCCGTAGTGGCACATTGTGACCTAGTACATTGAATCTTAGGAAGGGATATCGAAGTAAAGGCTTCAACTCACCCTTAAAAGACAAAAATGGTTTATGCAGGCGCTCTGCAGCGCAAGCACGCCTTAGAGCACTAATACGGCGGCAGCGCCCTTGCCATGGACGTCAGCACAGGGACGGTCGCTATTCCCAACAAAGGCTACAACGCCGCGAAAAGTGATGATGGACCCAGAAGGAACCCGGCGTCGAGACTCCGAAAGGGACAAGGAGTCAGAAGTGTCAAGAAGAACTCGAGTTATAACGTGCACGAGGTCGTTCTGCCAGAAGCCGGTTGTGAAGAGTTATGTGCGGGTAGAAGAACGCAATCTTACAATGAAACATAAGGCGGGGGCGGGGCGTGGCCTACAACCGTGGGTTCTTCATGCTTTCGGTTCCGCCTGGCGTAGCTCTCCGAGCGGCACTCGAACTAGTCGTTCGCCGCTGCTCGATGCAGACGTGTCCTCATCCTCAACCAGTTGTTCTCGTTGTGACACTGCCCAAGACCAATGAGCGCAGGAAGGAAAGAAGGGCGATGAACACGTACAGAAGAGGCTGAGGATCCTGAACATGTTAGGCCACTGCTCAAGAACCTGGCCATGGACTGCATGCGGCATGAGGTGCTCTCCTCAGGAATCAGAACCCAACAATACGCACCTGTACCTGCGTCCGCCATGATATCAAAGTCATCACCCAGCTCCTCGATCCGCTTGAGGAATTGTGCGCTCGCTCTTTCGAGCGCGGCGACGGCCTCGAATTCCTTCTTCTTTTCGAGGAGCTTTGCCGCAGCCGCAGCGTTGGCCACGGAGCTTGGCCGCTGAGACTGGCGAGACACCGCCATGGAAGCCCGCATTTCCCAGTTGTCGGTATGGGAGGACTCGAGACTGATCCAAGATGAAGGTGGTTGTAGAAAGGTGTGTGTAGAAGGACAACCGTTAACTTTCATCGAACGAGCAATGGCCGCGCCAGAAATTGGGCGCCAATTCATTTATCCCTCACGGTCGACGTCCACAATTGCCGCCGCCAGGTATGTGCTCCTAGTCCAGCAAATTCCTCCATCGAAGATATCTTTTTTTGCCTATGGGAGGCGACAGCGCTGAGGATGCTGATTCCATGGACACAGTGAGAGCCGACCAGGAGTCTGGATCTCCCTCTAGATCCCTGACAATTGGACGGTTCTCATATTGGGATTCTGATTATGTCATCATTACTTATCTCCAGCGGATCGTTTTCAGTCTCACTTGGTGAAGTTGGGCTCAGTTCACCGCCAACCTCCCTGTATTTTCCCACCACACAACCCGTTGTGCGACTTCAGGGGTGGCTTGATGTCCTGGAACCTCAAGAATGAGAGGAGCGTGGCCAAGATGAAGACAATGGAAGACAGTAGAGCCCCGCCGCCGTAATCAGCCCTAAGCACTACCCTTGCCTGGACTAGACTGTGACTAGTGCAGCAGGATACCATCTCCGATCACCTTGACTTCCTCGGCGATACAAACATCAAGACATACAGATGTGTGTGCTTCGACATCAACGCTTATGCAGAGAGTCGCCGCCTTGAACGTGGCGCGTCTGTCCTCGCCACGAGCAACTTGGAGGCAAGCCCCAAGCCCAGGCATAGCCACAGCGCTGGGGCGGGGGGCAAAGCTTCTCGAGTCTCGGGTTGCCGAGTCCATTGCTGTACTCCGAAGTGAATGACGTGGTCAACTACAGCATGTAGAACATTTATTGTCGCGCTGAGGGGCAGATTCCCGACGCCGTCGCAGGAGGGGAGGACACGCTCCGGTACGTACGCTGCCTCATCCGTTAGTTGAGCTCGGATGCATTAATAGGGCACTGCATGTAGCTCGCTCGTACCGGTACCCAACTCTACCGAGTTGCTGGATGCTATCCGAAGTTGACATGATGTTGTTACGTGTAGGCCAGGGCTAGCACGGCAAGAGATGGCTTTTCGCCCCCGGCTACACGCGGGCTACGTTCCAGCTACCGTATTGTTCGAGACGCTACGTTGGTGGGTTAACCGTGTTGATAGCGCTTATGACTTTTATATGCAGGCTTTGTACTCGGATCGCGAGCAGTGCGTGGATGTCATCGGACATTAAGTGCCGATAGCAACTGAGAGCCCCCTTCCCATCCTTTTTTCCGTGCTCGAGCTCATGTACCTTCGGTCTAGTGCGTTTCACATGAGTCACTTTCTGTCACTGTTACTGAGCGGTACGATACAGATCAAAGAAGCAGGAGATGTGGATCAGTTGAGTCCCGAGTTGCGGGGGCGCAACTCAGTGGTATTTTACCTTGGCGTCGCAGACAACTTGAAACACGGCACTTCATGTTTCCCCCACTCTAGCGTGATGCTTCCGACTCTCGGATTCCTCACACGGGGTTCAGGCTACCGTTATACACTTCTGGGAGCCAGGCCGTCTCCGATGTGGATTCCGAGGAGACGAAACTGTCTTCTGCTTTGCGGGCTTGTCCTCATCGTCTGCGCTTGCGTCACTGTTCTGTCACTTGTGGACTTCGAAACTCTTCCTGTGTGGCCGGCGCCGAAAACACCTCCCATTCATGATCTCCCTCCACTATACTCACTCTATCACGAGCGCGAGTTACAATTGCCACAACAGCAATGGAATCGGACCGCACCTGAAGAACATGAAAAGTTTTTCTACGTCTCGGGGCCTCTTACAGGTATGTGTATATGCAGCCCCCGCAAGGTCCCTATCCAAGTCGCTGATCAATGATATCCTTCTGCGCAGACGGAGGCTGGGGCTTTGCCTTCCAGGAACATCTCTTACATGCTTACCTCGCATACAGACTTGGGCGGACGTGAGTGCTTTAATTGCAACGTTGTGGTGTCTTGCTGAAGGTTATGCAGATTTGTGTTCGCCAACTACACCTTGAAGCGCGAGAACTCTGGGTACACACAGTCATTTTGCTATGCGATTCCGTCAGAGATCCCATATACTGCACTCATTCGAGGTACGTCGTCTCGGCCTTGCACATTTCTCTCGGCACTCATGGATCGTGTACATGCTCCAGGTCCCATGGTTGGCGAGCCTTCGGGCACTGGGTACAATCATGTCCCTTCGGCAGTGACGAAGGTCTATTTCGACCGCATTTGCCCCTCCAGGAGAACGCTTGACAAATATCATCTCTACGAGCATATTGTATATGGTAGCAACGCCGAGGTGGTCATCAGCGCGTGGTTTGATTGGACCAGTAGAGTCAATGAAAGCCTTTGCCTCGAAGCATGGGGTGGACCAATCTTCAATGACTGGCAGTGCGTCCCCTCTCATGTTTCTTTCCAGAAATTCTGTGATCATATTATTTCTCATCAACCCTTTCCGCTTCTCTAGGACGTTTGACATGCCAGGCAGCCTCGACCCAATCTGGCCGGACCTCATTTCTACGCCTCTGCTCACACGCTTTTCCTGGTCTCCCCTCATCGAGCTAGCCTTCGACACCAACCGTGACCTCTTCCTCCCAGCATCATCTCTGGCACGCACGCCGTACCTCTCCGCCCTCCCTTACAACACCTCCGCCTCCGCCTTTGCAACCACCCTCAATGCCGCACGGTACCCGCCCATCCCGGGCCTGATGGCGATCCACATTCCCAAAGCCCACAACTGCGCTGCCCATTGCACCTTTGTCGCCGAAATTGGGGCCGCCTTCGTCTCCGTGAACGCCTTCTCTTCACTCCGCGACGCCGCCACTGGGATCCCCGACCGTACCCAAAGACCGGTCTGGAGCCCGACGGGTACAACCCGTCAGGAGGCCGCCGCACTCCGTCGCCGGTGCTACCCCTCCATCCCCAGAATCGTTGCAAAGGTCCGCGCTGTGCGCGCCACGGCCGCCAGTGTGGGTGTGCGCCGGTTGCACATCATGACCAATGGGGGATCCGCGTACGCCGGGCGGCTGAAGCGCGCTCTGTGGGACGCGTTCCCGGGGGAGTGGGACTCGGTCTCTAGCAGCGAGGATGTGGTCTTGGACGGGGAGCAGAGGTTTGTGTCGGAGGCGGTTGACGCGGTCGTGGCGCAGCGCGCGCAGGTCTTCATCGGGAATGGGGTGAGTCCGATTCTGAACTTTGAATCTTGGGTTCGACCGTGAGCCTGTGGTTGACGGGCCGTTCTTGTGCATGCAGTTCTCAATGCTCACAGCGAACGTGGTGATCATGCGCCTCGCCAACAACTTTTCGACGGAGAGTACCCGGATCTGGTGAATGCAACTAAGTACGGTTCCCTCTTCTCGGAATTCGTCTGCGGCTGGCGGTGGACATGCCGTCTTCTGAGCCTGACTCGCCATGGTCTCCATATCGACTATGTCATTGGACTTATCACTCGGCGCTGACAGTGAATGAATCGGGCTAGACCCACACCCGAGTGCCGGGTACACGGTGGGGCGTGATCAGGTGACTGAGACTGCACGCGTCGTGATGGGTCGCCCACTGGCACTCTCGACCGAAACCATGCTCCATGGCCCATTCATTGCAACGCGTCCCACAGCCTCTCCTGCCTTCCACTTCCCACGAGGCTATGCTCATCCTCTTACGCGCCTTGCGCCTGTACCGCGGTGGAATCTCCCAAGTGCGTTCTCGTGCAACTCGCCATAAGGAAAACAACCATCAACACAGATACTCTTGGAAGCACGCCGGAGCACCAATGCGGTGACTCAGGTGAGACCTTTCCGTCACCGGCGAGCGCGTAGCTCCTGACACTGGAGCTCGGCGCCTCAAGCTGCAACACATCCGAGTCCTAGCTTGCGCAGTCGCAAACGTGCATTGTCGCACTGCTGACTGTCGCTGTTTTCAAAGATGGGTCAAAGCCTATCGACCTTCGGAACCGCAGTTATCCTCAGGGACGTTGCCAGTGGACGCTCTCCACGGTATCACTCTGGGAAACCGCCCGGTCGTGGTACGAATATAGGTACCGGTTCACAACTTCGGAAGGGCGGGTACGTGCACTGCATCATTTTTGTTTGAAGGGTCCGAAGAGGACTCACAGAACAACATGGATCACTGGCATCAGCACCCCAAACCTCGTTCCCTCGAGGAGGTGAATGGGATCCAGAAGTCTGCAAAATGTTGTCGTCAGGTGCTGATGGAATGTTTAAATGCTGCAACCTGGGCCCGCTGGCGTCGGAGTACACGTCTCGGCCGCGTCACTGTTGCGTCGCGATAGAATCGCCACTTTCCAGAAACCACCTCGAGGACACTCCCGCCTTCCCCACAGGTCGTCCACGTATGCAACTAAGTATCTTCTTAACCCCCCGGCCCACCGCGTCCCTAGTCCCTGCGCATCATTGCGTCCGAACCTTGATTGGCAATGATGCGTTTGCGCGACCAACCTGTCCCTCAGCTGACCTCAGTGCATCTCTGCCTCACCGCATAGGCGCAATGGTATTATCCCCTAAGGTCAGCCAGCAATGAGATGTTATAGATGCCCTGCTTCTCATCCGATGCTTCCAGGCTTCATCTCACGTCGGTCGGCCTACCATTATACTTTTCTAGGGGTCCGAACTCCTCCCTTTACATGGATACGGAGGATCGGCTTCCTCCGAGCCGTCGCTGGGCTCGTCCTCGTTACGTGCACTGCGTCGCTATCCAGGCATATGTGGATTCTGAAACCTTCTCCATGTGGCCAGCGCCCTGAATTCCGTCCTTCCATGACATGCCGCCATTATACGCGCACTATCATGATCGCGAATGACGATTGCCTCAGTAGGACTGGAACAGGACGGAATCAGGAGAGGGTGAAAAGTTCTTCTATGTTTCTGGGTTTCGTACAGGTATGGGTTTTATGTCCTCTCTGAAGTCGATAGATGACGTCGTTGGGGACAAAGGACATAGGCTGGGGTAATGCTTTCCAGGAATTTCTCCTGAATTCCTATACAGCATATAGGCCTAGGGCGGACGTGAGTGTGCTAGTTACACCATTATACTCTGTTTCCTCAAGCTGTGCATGTTCGTCTTCGCCAACTACACCTGGAGTGACGACGGTTCCCTGTACACACGGCCACTCTGCCGCATGATCCCGTCACAAATACCGTATACTGAACTGATTCGAGGTAGCGTTCTTCTACCTTCCCCGCTGTACATGTGGTTGATATCGTCCACAGGTCCAATGGTCGGCGAGCCGTGGGATCCTGGATACAAACATGTTCCTCCAGCGGTGACGAAGACATATTTCGACCACGCTTATCTGTCGAAGCGCGAGCTTGACCAAATTAGCCGCCAGTGCTGTTACTGACCATCTGCGGACCTCCAGAACATTCGGTGTCCCAGGCAAACCTCGCCTCGATCTGGCCTGACCTCATCTCCACCCCCTTGCTCACGCACTTCGCCTGGTCCTCGCTCATCTTCGACACGAACCGCGACCTCTTCCTCCCCGCCTCTGCTTTGTCCAGCACACCATACCTCTCCTCCCTGCCCTACAACGCCTCGGCGAAGGCCGCCCGCTACCCGCCCATACCTGGACTCATGGTCATCCACGTCCGCAAGGACGACTATGCGGCGCACTGTAGCATGCCTGCGTCGCTCGGCGACCTCTTCGTTTCCGTGAACAGCTTCCCGTCGCTCCCCGATGCGTGCCTCGGCAAGTTCAGCCCCGACCAGTGGCGCGGGTCCGCCTCCGAGCGCGTCCGCCGCCGCCATCGGGGGGGCAGACATCCGGGGGCTGCACATCATGACGAACGGCAGGCCGTCGTACATCGCGAACCTCAAGCGCGCCATATGGGATGCGGCGAGAGTGGGACTCGATCTCTAGCAGCAAGGATCTAGTGCTCAACTGGGAGCAGAGGTTCGTCGCGCAGGTGGTGGACGTCCTCCTTGCACAGCGCGCGCAGGGGTGAGTACTCACTGGTGCAAGCTCCGATTCTGGGCCCTAGCGCTGCTGGCGGCAAGCTGCGGCAAGCCGTGACTGATTTCGTGTTGCGCAGTTCTCGATGCTCACGTCGAACGCAGTGATTATCCGCCTCGCGAACGTCTCGGCTGAGAGCGGTCCTCGTAGTGCCACCCCGCGCGATGCTGACTCGAGCATATTCTCCGGTTTTTATTGCGGTGTTTTGAGCTGGTCTTTGGGCAAACACGATGTTGGTTGCGGGGTGCGCTTGAGCAGCAGACGGGTATGTATGTACCACTTAATGTTAGACCGACACGGCCGAATATCATGAGCAGATCTAGCGTTGAGCCTATGAACGGTCGACATTGAGTCAAAATGATTTCCCACACCGGTCCAAAAACGAATTCTTGCCCCTGAGCGGGTATACACGCCATGCGAAGTCGGGGAAAGCGCTTCGAACTGGTTCGCGATGGACATCTCATCGTGGGTCAAGGGGATCCTGGATATTCCTGGACGACCTAATTACGGCTCTCAATGTCTGAATTTCTAGCATGCCTCTTGTTCTATCTTGTACGAAGCTTTTCCAGCCATGACTAAAGGCCATATCACTGAGACTCAGTCTCCGATGCTCGCGGTCGGCATCGACTGCGGTCGGCGGCTGCAATTGTAACGTTATTCCAGAGCTTGGGCTTGCGCAGCCTGAGACCGTGACGGGCCCTCTACGCCCACTCCGATGCTACGTATCTAAGCACCATCGTAAGTATGAATCAGAACCAGCTGTGTTCCAACGCGCATCACAAGGGAGGCGGTGGACTGAGCTTGAGAACGAAGCGACTGCGGTGCCAGTGTGCCATACCACTGACCAGTGGCCAGCAGGCGATCTAGACTCGAAACCGTTCCGGCTACCTATTCCAGCCCGAAGAGTCCCCGTATGTGCACAAGGTTTGCCCTTGATTTTGATTGACTCCTGCATCCTCTTCCCGAGATCCATAGACTCCACACCGCTCCGGCTGCGAGGAGAGAAAACAATCCGCGACTGAGTATGGGGTGCCAGCTGCGGGGATCTTGGCAAGGGAAGATTATCTAATCAGGGTGCACAGGTTTTACCAAATTAGTGGCGGCTACGGAACCCACAGACAGAGGACGGGCGTCTATATATTTCTTGGACTTGTCGCCGTCCGAAGCCTGATCAAACGCGCAGACGCGGAACCGCAGTCGTTATTTACCATCCACCGCCCACCAGCCATGGCGCCCCCCTCTCCCGCTGCTGCTGCCCGCTCTTCGCCCGATGCTCCCCGGATTCACCTCTCGTAGCTCGGGCTATCGCTACACTCTCCTCGGCGTCCGGACGCCCACCTTTTCCCGCACACGAATAGGCCTGCTGGTCGCCGCGTTCGCCCTCGTTGCCTGCGCTGGCGTTGCCGTCCGGACGTTCGTCGACTTCGAGACCTTTCCCCTCTGGCAGGCGTCCCCCATACCTTCCGTTCATGATCTCCCGCCATTATACGCGCAGTACCACGAGCGCGAGCTACGATTACCGCAACAGGACTGGAGTAGGACGCAGCCTGCAGAAAGTGAAAAGTATTTCTTTGTTTCGGGGTTCCTCATAGGTACGCTTACGTGCCTATATCTCTGATCATTATTTGCTGCTAATTTGTGAACGATCGTGATAGACGTGGGCTGGGGTAATGCTTTCGAAGAACATCTCTTTAATGCGTATTTAGCATACAGACTAGGGCGAACGTGAGTCCCTCACCTAGATGTCCTCGACCTTTCCCCAATATCATGCAGATTAGTGTTTGCCAACTACACATGGCGTGACGATGGTTCACAATATACCCATTCGTTCGGCCACATGATTCCCTCCCAGATCCCACTCACTGCGCTCATCCGAGGTACATCTAATCAATCTCCACTCTCCACCGCCATTTTTACTGATACTTTCCAGGTCCTATGGTTGGTGAATCGTGGGGCCCACAGTACGAGCACGTCCCTCCAGCAGTGACGAAGACCTACTTTGACCACATCTGTCCTTCGAAGACCGAGCTCCATCGATGGGAGGTCCACCAAAACCTCCCATACGCCAGCGACACCGAGCTCATCATAGAGGCGTGGTCGAAGGCGACCGGTAGCGTAAGTGACCCGTGCATACAGACGCGGAAAGACAACGGGGCCGTCTTCACCCATCAAGAGTGCGTCCGCTTTTCCCCCGCCCCATTCAAATACGGTCTCGCGCGGAGTCCACTGACGAGTTGCATGCCGACAGGACGTTTGGCGTGCCAGGCAACCTCGCCTCCATATGGAGGGACCTCATCTCGACGCCCCTCGTCACGCGCTTCGCCTGGTCCTCGCTGATCGAGCTCGCCTTCGACACGAACCGCGACCTCTTCCTTCCCGCCTCCGCGCTCGCCGACACCCCATACCTCTCCGCGCTCCCCTACAACGCATCCTCCTCCTCCACCTCTAACGCCTCGCGCTATCCCCCGATCCCGGGGCTCATGGTGATCCACGTCCGCAAGGGCGACTACGCGTCGCACTGCAGCCTGCTCGCGTCGATCGGCGACCCGTTCGTGTCCGCGAACAACTTCCCGTCGCTCCCCGACGCGTTCCTGCCGCCCGGCCTGCCGGGGCCCGTGATGCCGAACGGGAAGGTGGCGGGGAACTGGCAGGCGACGGCCGCGCAGCGCGCGTACTATCGCGCGCGCTGCTACCCGTCCATCCCCGAGATCGTCGCGAAGGTGCGCGCGGCGCGCGCGACGGAGGCGGGGCGGGGGATCCGGAGGCTGTACATCATGACGAACGGGAAGGCGCCATACATCGCGAACCTGAAGCGCGCGCTGTGGGACGCGGCGCCCGGGGAGTGGGACGCGATCTCGAGCAGCAGGGACTTGGTGCTCGGCTGGGAGCAGAAGTTCGTCGCGCAGGCGGTGGACGTGCTCGTTGCGCAGCGCGCGCAGGTGCTCATTGGCAATGGGGTGAGTGCTTACGTTTCCCCCGGACCGAGCCGTGTTGTTTTTTTATGGGCCCTCGGCCCGAGCGACTGGCGCTGACTGGTCGTGTGTCCGCAGTTCTCGACGCTCACGTCGCATGCGGTGATCATGCGCCTCGCGAACAACTTCCCGACGGACAGCATACGGTTCTGGTAGCGCGAGTCCAGGACTTGGACTGCTCGGATGCACCGTCGACCGCGTTTCCTTTCGGACCCTCGGAAGGTGGATTATGTGACATTATTGGATATGTACCATTAACGAGTGTTAGAATAATGACCAATGGAGGCAATAAATTATAACCACTACCGCACAAGTCGATGCTGCCTCCAAATCCGCTGTGGCGAATCTGGCGCGTGACGTCACGCGACGCGATAAATGCTTTATGCCGACTCGTCGGGTCCGCCACAATCATCAACACGTCGGCTTGCATGGGATGAACACATCTCGACAGGCACAAGCCCGCCCGAGAATGACGAACGGCGAAAAACCCGCGAAGCTTTGTGTATCGAGTTATTTATGCCGGAGATCTGCAGGTGGAGAGTGTTCTGCGTCATGACGTCACGCTACCCGTCATTTCAGGCCGCGAGGTTATTAACCCTCTGAGTAGGACTCAGAGTACACTGCCCTTGCTTCCCCATTTACTCGACCTACCGTCTTCCAACGCTTGGCAATTATGATTTCGCGCGTCCCCGGAATCGGACATGCTCTGAAGGGACAACTTCGTCCGCGGGCTCTTTGCGCTCCCCGCACCCTCCATGGCACCGCCACCCTCGCCAACACCCAAAAGGACCACCCCTTCGCCTTCCTCCCCGCAAACTCACTCGAGCCTAAAGCAACGCGCAAAAAGGGGCTGACGGAGATACGCGGCCCCTACTACGCCCCCGTGACGAAAACATACCTCGACGAGCTCCTCGGAGACTGGGGCGAATACGTGGATGGGGTCAAGTTCGCCGGCGGGTCATTCTCGCTCATGCCAGAGGACAGGGTCCGCGCCCTCATCGACACGGCGCACAAACACGGTGAGCCTCACCGAGATCGTGATGCCGTTGTCCTGTCTTCTTGCCGCGTCTGCTGAGCCGTACGGTTACGGTCTAGGGTGCTACGTGAGCACAGGGGGATTCATCGAACGCGTCCTCTCCGCCTCTTTGGGGAACAAGTCGGTCATCTCCAAGTACCTCACCGCGTGCAAGAACCTCGGGTATGCATTTATCGCTTTCGCTCTATTGCCCATCCCGACCGGCGCTGCTGAATATGAATATGAATGCAGGTTCGACGTCTTGGAGATTTCCTCCGGCTTCCTCTCGATCCCCACGGACGACTGGGCCTCCCTCATCGAGTTCACCGCTGCCCACGGGCTCAAGCCCAAGCCTGAAGTCGGCATCCAGTGAGCCCTTGACCTTCTGCCGAAGCGAACAATTAACTGCTCACTGAGCGGGAAAAAAGGTGGGGTGCAGGTGGAGACGCAACCGTTGAAGAGCTCGAGTCCGCGGGCACGCGCGACCCCAAATGGCTCATAGACCGTGCAAAGATGTTCCTCGACGCGGGCGCATACGTTCGTACTCCTTTCTACTACCCCCACCCCCTCCTACGCTGACAATCGTCAATGCGTGCGCGTTATTTCCGCGCGGCGCCGCGTTCTCAGATGATCATGATCGAGAGTGAGGGGATCACCGAGAACGTGAGGAACTGGCGCACTGACGTGATATCCGCGGTGACGTCCGCCCTCCCCACCGAGAAGATCATGTATGTCTTTACCTACCTTGTTACACATAAGTGATGACTGAACTTTCGACCGCATACCAGGTTCGAAGCGGCCGATCCGGATGTCTTCGCGTACCATATCCAGAACCAGGGCGCACGCGCGAACCTGTTCATCGACCACTCGCAGATCGTCCAGCTCGCGTGCCTCCGCCGCGGCATCTGGGGCACCGGGAATACCTTCGCGCGCGTCGTCACGTTCGAGGGAGCCGGGGAGCATTTCGGCAAGGGCAAACGCGCCGGACAGAACTGACCGTCCCGTGAGTGTAGTCCTGGGTATTGGGGGGGGGGGACCGTTTTGCGCAGTGTACGACTAGATAGCGTGTTAGATTTCTTTCTTGAATGTGTTCACATTAGGGTCTGGACGCGTTGTACAAAATCTGACAGTATGCATCTGATGCAACGGCAGCATCATCGGAGACACACCGCGCCAGATACCTACATTATTTAACCGCAAAACTCGAAGCCTGGGCACCCGATTGCAGTGCCAAAGTCTGGATGAAAATCAAGACGCATTGTAAACGCTATCAGAAGGTGGTTCAGAGGGTGGTTCAGGAAGCGACTTACGAGCCCCATCGACCTTTGCGACGGCAAGGAGGGCTTGCATGACGCCACCGAGACCTTCACCGGCAAGCATGCCTGCCTGGAAGAGGATGAGGACCGTATTGAGGCACATATATGTGCGATCGTTTAGACTTACAGCAACAGCGAACATGTACATGTCGAAGCTGTACGGGTTCCTCTTCTTCCATATGTAGTTGAAGACGGAGCCGAACGCCCTACAAATAAGTAGTATTTGTTGCGTCAGCCACGACAAGTACAGCCAGCGCGGAGGTAGAATGGAGACAGCTCACATTGCGATGGAGAAGGGGATCTGCGGCGCGACAAAGGCCTGTACATCGACCATGATGAGCGAAGGTAAAACAGATGAACTAGCATACCAAATAAAACGAACTCACGAGACCGATGGCGTTCCAGTTCGGGATGAAAATCCAGTAGCGCTTGGGGATCCAGAGGTGCTTCACGATGACCGCGATGACCGTAAAGATGCCAAGACCGATGGCCGTGAAACCCGCCGACTTGGGGATCGCTATTCACGCAAGTTGATCAACCCTAAGCATTTGCAAAGCCCCCCCCCCCCCGACGCCGAGCACACGAAAGGAAAATTGATACGCACGCAGACTAGGAAGCGAAACAGCTTCCGCGACAGCAACCCAGGCGCTGACGCTCGGCGCGCCGTAGGGACACTCAACGCCGGTCTCTGGAGACCTGAAGAGATGCTTAAGGGACCGATCGACAGAATGGCATGAAGTCGGGAGACGCACAAGATACACGGGCTAGCGGTCGTGAAGAGGATGAACAGCCCGACGTTCAAGAAGACCGCAACGACGGCGCCGCACAGCTGCGCCACGAACTGGTTCTTCGGCTTCGCGCGCAACAGATAGCCCGTTTTCAAGTCGCCCGTCATGTCCGTCGACTGCGCGGCGGAGCCCGCGGCGACGATGCCGGCGGTGAGGTTCATCGTCTCGGCGGGGCCGAGCGCGAGGCCCGCGCCCTTGCCGATGCCCCCGAAGACGAGCTGGGAAGCCTTGGCGACGGCGGTGACGGGGTTGATATCGGTCGTGCCGGCGGACTGGACGCCGACGAAGGAGAAGGCGAAGCCGAGGACGAGCGAGAGGAGCGCCTCGCCGACGTTCATGCTGAAGAGCGTTGCGAGGATCGCGCAGCACATGATGATGCTTAGCAGCAGGCCGGTCGTCCACCAGAGCGTCGGGACGCGGTCCTCCTTGGGGGTTTCGTCCTCGTCGTCTTCGTCGTCGCTGAAGCTCTTCCACCACGAACGGGGGTTGAGGTTGGCGTTGCGTAGGCCTGGAGAAGAGTCAGTTGCTCTGATCATGTTTTGGGAATGATCAGGCGGCTTACCGGTGATGATAAAGCCAGAGTTCATCCCAAGGTCGGTAAACGAGTAGCATAACATCATGAGGATGCCAGGCCCTAATCGTAGACAACCAACGAGCCTTAAGCTGTCGTTCGGAGCTGGAGAACGAAGGACACGTACATAATAGCCAGTAGCGGGGGGAGGGTGCCTGCGTGAAGTCTGACTGATTGGGAAACGAAAGTGCATTGTACGTGACCAGAGGGAATTGATCAGACGTAGACACGCCAACAGCCAGGTGATTCTTGATCAAAGATGGCGCAACTGTCACCTAGCTCAGTTTCGTACCTCTAGAGTGCACAAGAGCAGACACATACTGATTCCCCATGCAAGGACCGAGCCGCCAACTACAATACGGAAGAAAACTTTCAGCACCGAAGAGCTGGTTCGCGCATATACGCAACTTACAGAAACTCCAACTAGCGTTGAGACCAGAGAGCATACCAGCGCCGAAGAAAGCGGGAGTGACTGAGAGGCAAACCGGGTAAGGGCAAATATCACTGGCGAAGGCATACATACGTACACTCTATCCACCAGCCATAATTATCCATAGAGATGATGCTGGTGAATCCAATCCGGTACAGCGTCCAGCCGATATGCCAATCAAAGAGCTAGGGGATCAGAGGTATCAGTGGACAGCACCTCAAAAGTCTTCGCGTCGAAGTAACTGACCACACCCGGAGCATATCCACTGAGAACTTTGAACAGGAAGCAGGCGATGAACGCATACAACAACGCCAGAGACTTCTTCTTGGCTACCATCGCGCCTGTCCGGCTGTTGTGCAGCGCACGGATAGTGACCGCCGTCGCGGCAGGGGTCGGGAACGTGAGTTTCTGCTTCACGATATAGTACTTGCGCAGCGGGATGACGAAGAACACGCCGAAGAATCCCGCGCAGACCGTCACGGCAATCAACTTGCCGACGTCTTGCTTCGGGAGCGGGGAGAGAAGGTTTAGCCGGTACATTGCCGGGACAGCACTGACGAATAGGATGCCGATACCACCGGCAGCTATAGAGCGTCGCGATTGGAATCGTGTTCGGGTGCGAAGAATACAAGTATTAGATGAGAACGCCAAGTCGCACGACTCGAACGAGCAGGGGGACAAGTGTGGCGTACCTGTCGCTGCGCTCTGGACTGTACAATTTTCCTTGGGACCAAAGGGACCACCGAACAGCTTCCCAAGGAGGCCCGACTCTGGCAGCGCTCTCGAAAGCGGCTTGAGGATAGCGAACCCAAATATTGCCTGAACATTTCCTCAGTGGGGGCATTTTAATGAAAAATCTGCATAACGTACACCGAAGAGCTGCGGGAACAGTGTTTGAAGAATCGGCATAAGATGACGCTTACATGACTCCTTACCTGAGGCCCGAAAGTGAAGCCCGTCTTGAGACCGAGGTAGATGTTGGAAGCACCCACTGCAGAGACTGGTTATATGCGCAACGTAGGAACACAAAACACGGATGCCATACCGACTGCGCCGAGAGCGCATCCCACAATAATCGCTCTGAGGAAATGTGGGCCATGACGCGTGTATGATATTGAACGCCAACTTAATGTCGCACCTCAGTGTAAGCTGGTGAGTCTCAACCATCTCATCTGGCTCCGGAGGAAAGGGTCTCGAGCTGTCAGATTACAGGCGTTAGTATTTTTCACGGCTCAAGAACCTTGAACGCACATATCCGGGGTATCAAGTTCATACACCTCTACTGTCCCTTCTTCCATCCCTTTCTTTTCTTCAACGATAGAGACATTGGAGCTTCCTTCACGCCGAGCCATCTTGGGTCGCAATTCGAGCTCGTGTGGAAGGAGTACGTTAGCCACGAGAAACAGAACGAGCCGAGCGTCGCGAGCAAGACCGAGGAGCCGACCTGGTCAAACCTGAGGGACCCAGCGATAGGTGGAGGGAGGTTCAGTGACGTGAGCTGCTTCGTCCTATGCATATACTTAGGACCCCTAGCATCTTGCCGCCCTGTCGGATCTGCGGCGGCATTATACCGTGGCATTGCAGCACACGGCGCGAATAGGAGGTCCGCCCGGACGAATGAACTTTAACACTCTCCGCGACGCCCGTGAGCACTTTCGCAGCCTCCAATGGCGAACTTGAGGACGGTGAGAATGGCTTTGGCCTTGTTAAATAACTCGGTGCGGGTCTACCCACCCTCGAACGCCATGTAGTCCAAGAGTACAAGTTTCCAGCGAGCTGTGCGTGTTCTTGTCCATTCGGCGGATGCTAGCTGAAACAGCAGATTGTATCAGCGTGACAGCCTGAGGTGGCTAGAGGATGACGGCACATAAAACGTGTGGAAACTTCGAAATTTCTCACCTCCGCTGGAGCCATGCGCTCCACGTACTTGTGTTGTAATTGGCTTCCGGGCTTCCGGGCAACAAATGAGAGGTTCGCATCACAGGTCAAGCTAGTGACTGGCAAGCGTCCGCGTCTTGCGGAATCTTCAATGGCTTCATTTAGCGCCCAGAGGCACCCTAGCGCTGCCAGTGTCCCTCAACGCAGATAAAGGGTATAGAGGTAAGGCATTCATGCTGAACGCGTGTGTACCACCCACGAAAGACAGCTGAGCGTCCATTGAAATCAGCTATACATTGCAGTACGGAACATCGACCACGAACATCCGGCGACACAACGTGCACTGTCACGGTCCCGCTGCAGGACTCTGTCGCGTTCTCTGAACCTCTCGATCCAATGGTCCTCAGCGGAGCAGTTCCTTCAGCGCGGTAAAATTCGGGGTACCCAGGCCGGTGACCTGCAGAGAGAAGGGGCAGGGGAGACGCGTCAGCAGCGACTCCAACTCTCTCAAGAGCTGAGACGCGGGCAAGGGCAAATTATACCGTGACTGCGGCACGAGCGGTGAACTCACCGGATCCCAGCCCTTGCCTGCAGAAAAGCCGCTGGTGCCACAACCAGGGTTTGATCCGGAGGTGATGTCGTTGAGGGCGGGGGCGGCTTTCGAGTACAGGAGCGGGTTGAGGAAACCCAAGGGCGGCTTGCCCTTCGAGATCAGGTAGTCGTTGAGGAGTGAGACGACTCCGGCGAACGTCTGTCGCACAACGACGATTAGTAAGGGAGCCGGTCACCGAGAGCCGAAGTAAATGAGGAACTTACAGGGGAGCTGGCGCTAGTCCCGCCGACAGGGACGACACGCCCGTTCACGACAACTTGGAAGCCGTGAGCTTGGGCGGAGACGTCTGGGTACGCGCGGCCAGAGGAGCTAGGAAATGGTATTAGACGACAAAGAGAAGACATGAGCCATTCAACGCACTTGAACAGGCCCGAGTACATGTTTCCGAGCCCAGTCAGGTACGCTGAAACAGCCATCCTTTGGTACCTGGACGGAGGAATCAGCCTGGAACACAACATTCGATAGTATACGGAACGTCGACAAACCTGGGTCGCGCGAAGTAGTTCGAGAACCCTCCGCCAGAGAAGTTGGCAGCGACTTCTGGACTGACGAGGGTGGTGCCGCCGACAGTAGTGACAAAAGGACAAGAAGCTACAACGATTAAAAAAGATAGCGATAGAATGGTAAGCATACAGATTTTGCGGCGGAGCCGCTACACATACCAGGGAAGGCGGGCATGAACGCTGTCCTATTCTTGCCGTCGTTGGTTAGACACTGGCCTCCGCCGACGCCACTATCGCCGCTCGCGAATAGTAAAGTGGTGCCACGGGAGCCCAGCTGGACAAAGAGGTTGCAAACATGGATAGCGTAGTCATGGGGAACGGTCTGCTCCTCGTCGCCGTAGCTGGTCGTGATCTGACATTGAGAGTAAGTGCGATTCCAGGGAGGCACTTTCACAGGAGTCTCACCGTCTGTGGAATATCCTTCTCGTTGAGAATAAAGCTCAACCAGTCGAGATAAGGCTCGTTGGTGTTCGTCGGAGTAAACCTATCAGCGACGTACGGCGGAGAGCCACCAGTGCTGTAGTAGATGTTAGGCGTTGGGTAAGAGATGCTCGTAGTGTACTGGATATCGAGGTTGGCCTGTGCGAGTTGATCTGATCAGTATCTAACTACTCTACGGGACTCGTACCATGGCCACGAACCTCAACACCGGGTTGAGACTGGTCATCGCCACCATCGTTGACCAGAACAGTTGTATATGAGGAATTGACAGCGTCGGGCCGGAAACTCTGTAAGAATTGCTGTTGGAGATTACCAGACCGCGGGATCAGTGCCGACGTCCATTCATTCAGGCGTGCTACATACCTGCAGGTCCGCACGGTTCGCGTACTCCTTCAGGTAGCCCACAACGCCAAGCCGGTTTTCTTTCGTTGCACGCGGGGTGTAGTTACCAATATTGTAGAGGGCCCAGAGGCACGACGTAGTGATTGTTGTCTCACAGCTCGATGGTACGGCGGCAAGCGAATTGGGACCAGTGAGGCGGGCAAGGTTTGGATCGCTCTGAATGGTAGGATCGTCCTCGTCCACAAAACTGGTCACCTTCATGCTCATCATCGTACCAAAGTACGTCGTGGGCGAAATGAGGGCGACATGCTCGTGGAGGGCAATGGGTAAACTGTAGTTCATCGTCCGGATGACATACTCGTCGCTGTCGCCGTGCCAGAAAATGCTGTACTTCGTACCCAGCATCTTCTCTGCCTCGGCGACAGACACGCGGATAGTTATCCAATCGCCAGCGTGCGAACGCTCAGAGGAAGCCAAGTCGAGGTTGTGAGCCACAAGCCAGGATTCTACAAGGTCCGCCGAGTCTGGATGGGGGGCAACGAGAGCCGCAACTTCCTGTTTAGAGAGATGCTGACCATACCTGTGGGCATGAATCAGACGATCGGACATCAATACGGTCGAAGTACTAACTCACCGCTCATGGGCCGGGTCGCTGACCTCGTAGAGGGCGGTAACAAGGTCTTCAAACCTGTCCTGTCTGAGAGCAATACGCATGTCAAAAGTGTAGTCAAGAGGAGCGGGTCCATGAAGCTCCCATCCACGAGGAACCTCATCCCAAGCGTGCTTCAACCCGAAGTCATCCCACCGCTTGGATTGCAATGGAAAGGGTTTGGAGGTTGCGAGATGCGCGAGTCCGAGGAGAAGAGCCTGAGACGCCCGAAACATAGCAGCGGATATCCGGAGCGTTTGGGGCGTCCAAGGAAAACGGAGTTAGATTATATATGGTCCACGCAGCCGCTGTAATGATAGAGGGCTACAAGCACTGAGCTGCCCAACATTGGCACCCGCTTCGCATCCGACATTGGACCCAATCATTGAAGTCGCAGACGACATCGGCATCTATCGACACCAGAGCAGGCCGCTTCTCGTCATTAGACCCCAATTAGACCCCGCCCCTGTCGTGAAACACCCGCTCAACGTGGCAATTCCAATGAGGGCAAGGACATGCGCAAAGGGGGTTGGACGAGCTTGCTGATGCGGCCACATGGAGAATCAACCAAGACTTATTGTATCGGATACTTTCGACTTACTCACCGTTGAACGTACTGTAGGCCGAACGGAATAATAAGCCCCCGTTCAAGGGCCAAACCCGAATCCGAAGAAGGTGCGAGGTTCTCTTCTGTATGTGCGATTCAGATGAGACTGACCTTGGATTGACCCCAGCGAGAGTAAGTAGTATTAGTATGGGAGGTCAAGCAGCTGGCTTACATCAGCTCCTACGCAGCCTTCTTCAGCTGACGCCGAACGACTTGTGGCTGACTCAACTCAAGCGGGAATGCGTATGTTTTCCGCTATGATCCACCACCCGCCTGCTCACTCCTCTGCGCTCTACTCCCGCTGCTTTCAAACTTTGGTCAACGGCCTTAGCGCGGAGGATGTACTACACATCTGAATTCTATGGGTCTCACGATACCCATGGCCAGCTGAGGCAGCAACATTACCAAGATGGCTTCCCGCACCTTCCTCAGAGCCCCCTCTGCAACACACCGCCTGCATACCAAGTCTACGACAGCCACCCTCCGCAGCGTCGGCCTCCTCACGATCACCGTATCATTCCACTCACCAGCGACTCTCGCAACCCAACCTCCAGTTCTGATTCTGAATCAGGCTCGCACCCTCCTCACGATGACATCCCCACCAACGATTGCGGTTATCGCCCCGGGTGCTATGGGAGCAGCCGTCGCCAGCAGGTTCACTAAAGCCGGCTGCACTGTCCTCACGACACTCGAGGGCCGCTCCGCTTCAACCGTCGAGCGGGCGAAGAAAGCCGGGATGGAGGACGCATCCCTTGGCGACATCGCACGCCGCGCAGACTGGGTCCTCAGCATCATCCCGCCTAGCTCCGCCGCCGACTTCGCAGGGGAGTTCAAGAAGGCGTACGAGACGTCCGGCGGGAACCCGAAGCTTTCGTTTGCGGACTGCAATGCCGTCAGCCCGGCCTCCGTCAAGAGCATCGCACGCATCTTCGATGGGAGTCCCATCCGGTTCGTCGATGCGAGCATCATCGGCGGGCCTCCGACGGATGGATACGACCCTGCGTTCTACGCCTCTGCGGCGCCGGAAGATGCGGACGCCCTCGATGCCTTCGTCAGCCTGAGCGCGTGGGGCTTGAGGACGATCGCTTTGAAAGGTGAAGGTGCTGGAGTCGGAGATGCGAGTGCGCTGAAGATGTCTTATGCGGTGAGTGTTTTGGTTCGTATATGCGATGGATGTGTGGATCCCCGCTCGGACGTTCGGAACACAATTGGGAACGCAGTAGGTGCAGGTGGATGGATGCATACAGACTGTCTGCAGCAGTCCGCAGGTGTGGCGAAGGGGCCTTCTCTTCGACTTCTGAGCGCTTGTGCCAGTGGTCACGAGCAAACCCGTGTTCGGGGACGAAGTAGGCCCGTGTCCAAGACAGTTTGTCTGTTGCAGGTGCCTTTGTGCTTCCACGACGCGTCAGGCCTGGTTGATTGTTTTGTTCTTTAAGGGCTATGCGTATCGCGCGCCCAGACGATGACGTTGGCCCCGCGCAGCAATCCGTTTCAACCCTTGACACACTCGGCATATAATGTACTTGCGTACTCCATGGTCCGTGTTGTCATCCTATCCCTATACAGCCTCATCCATTATCCGATTGAGATGGGAGACAGCATTCAAATGCCATCTTCTCCATCATATTCCGACGCAACCAGTCCCTCGAAGCGTTCTTCTAAGTCCTCATATCGCCCGGTTGTCGCCTCAACTGACATATTTCGTCTCTCATTCTAGGGAATAAGCAAGGGGTTCACCGGTCTAACGGCTACGATGATTCTGGGTGAGCTTCGTTTAACATGAAAATTAAAACACCGAGAAGCCCTATGGCGCTCTAACTTTGCTCCTTATTGACCGCAGCCGCAAACGCATCATCCCCGGCGACAGCTGAGGCTCTCATGCATGAGCTGCACGTCTCGCAACCTTTCGTCCTCGAGCGCATCACTCGAAGCATCCCCTCAATGCTCCCGAAAGCGTACCGCTGGGTGGGCGAGATGGAAGAGATCTCGGCGTTTGTTCGAAGCGGCCTTGGGGATGGTGAGGCACATGTGCACGAGGGATTGGCGCACCTGTACGACAGGGTCGAGAAGGCGCTCCCGGAAGGCGAGGATGTTGCTGTTCTGAAGCGTTTCGTTGAAAGGGCGAAGGCGACGATCCACGAGTCCGGGGGCTCCAAGTCCCATAAGCCGCAGTGAAGAATGTTGCGAACGAGGAGCACTGCTTACCTACAATGTCCAGATGTAAGATCACGTAGAAACAGCCTGACTACTTGTCGAACTAAATGTCAGCCATAACCGTCAACTAAATCGGATCTAGCTTCTTGAACGCAATCACAAGTCTGAGGTACACTATCAATCACACGCCGCTCGAGTCTACTTAAAGCAGAGCCCGCGCCGCAGGCTGCGTCCACCTTACCCCCACTCCTCGTCCTTCGCCATCTCCAACTCTCCACGCATCCCCGCAGAGGAGCATGAAGGACGTCCAGGAGATACCGCACGACATTTGGCGCCTCATTTTCGAGTATGCCTGCACGGACGGCGGGCCCTCCGGGTGCGCACTCGCGCGGACATCCAAAACCCTCCGTGCCCTTTCGGCATCGACCCGCTTCTACTCCCTCGCCCTCTCCAGCGTAACAGAGGTCAAGAACTTCCTTGTCTGCCTCGAGCGCATCCGTCGCGCAGAACACACCCCCTCCCCTCCAACTCAGCGATCCTCCTCAAGCTCAACCACCCGGACCTCCGCAAACGCCGAGTCCAGCAATAATCCCGCCGGCGCGCACCCGATCCACCATCTGCTGCTTACTTTCCTGCCAGGCACGTGCGATGCGCCACAGCGCGCGTTCCGGCGATGGATGGACTATGCGCGCGACGAGCGCGGGCTCGTCTTCCAGCTCGCCAACGACCACAAGGCGTGGGCTGCGCACAAGGCGCACTGGAACCGCGAGTGCGTCCTCCACGTCTCGCGCCTCCTCCAGCTCGCCGCGCCGACGCTCCGCTCGCTCGCCCTCCTCCAGTGCGCGGAGATCCGCCTCCCGCTCGTGCACTACCACGCGCACCGCTTCCCGTGCCTCCGCGAGCTCACCCTCCTCGCCGACGACCGGCCGTTCGTGCGCGCCCCGGGCGGCGGCGTGCTCGTCGCGGGGCAGAACGACCCGTCCGACTTCGACCTACACGGCCTGCTCGACTCGGGCACCCTGGAGAAGGAGGGGGACGCGCCCTTCCCCGTGCTGACGTACCTGCACGTCGTGTGCGCAGGCCCGAAGCTGCACCCCTGGGAGAAGACGCTCCCGATGTGGTCCGCGATCGCGCCGGCCGTGACGCACCTACGCATCTCACAGACGGGCGCGCGCATGCCGGCCGCCCTCGCGGAGATGCTGGGCGTGCCGCCGCTGCCGACACCGCCGGAAGATGGGGAGCCCGAGGTCGTCGAGTCGGAGGAGCCGCCGGCGCCGGCGCTGCAAGAGCCGGAACCGTCGTATCCGAGCCTTGAGACGGTCATCGTCCAGATGTCGAGCGCGCGGAAGACGAACAGGGCGGAGGACCCCAGCCTACGAGAGCTGCAGCACGTCGCGGACGTGTGCGAGGCGGAGGGAGGTCATGCGCCCCGAGTTGCGGTCTTACGGAGCCGGACGTATGTGCCCGGATACTGGGAGAGCAGGCTCAGGTGGGAGTGGCAGTCGCGCATGGTCGGGGGCGGCGGTTGCTGGACGGAGGATGAGGACCATGAGAACGTCTGGAAGGACTTCAGCGGCGCCGAGCGTCCGAAGAGAGCGAAGAGGAGCAGGAACAAGGCTAGCATCAGTATCAGAGAGGCGCGAGAGGGGAGTTTGGAGGCTGGTGCAGCTGAGGCGGGAAAACCGGGAAAGAAGTGGTGGAAGGTGCTGGCAAATGGTGTGCCGCGACTGAACCGAAGACGCAGCATGACTGTAAAGTGAGCCTGTAAATATCATATTATATGTTACATATCCGTTTTAGCCTCGCCATGACAGATGCTGTTCAAACACACTCACCACCGGTGCATATTGGGCGCATAACCGGCGTTGCAAGCAAGGGGGAAACACTGGACAAGTGTGCCTTGGCAATGCTTGTGGGGACTCGTGCAGATAACCTGTGCCTATTGCACGCATTTTCATCAGCGGTGGCCTGACGTCATGCCTATTCAGTATCCTCTGGGTGGTTCATAAGAGGGCTGAGGACCGCGAATACGCATTTGACCTAGTCGCAAGCCCATAACTTATCAATATTGCGGGCGCCGCGGGCACGGCGTTCGAGCACAGGTACATTCCCCAGCAGCGCGCAGACTCCGAAGCCAAAACGGCCACTCCATTTCCACCCGCCCATTCCATTCCATTTCTCCTCCCCATAACCTTCTAATGACCACGAACGCCTCCCTATCCATGGACCATATCCCCGTCGACATTTGGAACCACATCTTCGAATACGCATGCACCGATGGCGGACGTGCCGGCGCAGCGCTTGCAGCCACATCCCTCCTCTTCGGCGCAATCTCCGCCCCCTATCGCTTTCACTCGCTCAAGCTCACCAGTCTCGCACAAATAGGCAAGCTCCTCCTCTGCCACGAGCGCATGCTCCGCAACCCAGCCTCCCAGTGCAGCGCGGACCTGAACGCCCGCCACCTCCTGCTCGCCTTCCTGCCGGGCGAGTGCGACGCCCCCGCGCGCCCCTGGCGCGGCTGGTCCGAGTACTCGCGGCGGAAGCACAAGCGCGAAGGCGAGATCGTCGAGGACGAGCACGCCTGGGAGAGCTCAAAGGCGGCCTGGGACCGGCAATTCGAGTATCTCGTCCCGCGGCTCTTCCAGCTCGTCGGCCCGACGCTCGAGACGCTCGCCGTGCTCCAGCACGCCGACGTCGCGCTGCCGTTCGCCGGCGGCCAGTTCCAGTTCCCGCGCCTCCGCGAGCTGTCGTTGCTCGCGGACGACCACCTCTTCGTGCGCCCCGACCCGCACTGGACGCGCGCGGCGGGCGACCCCGAGAGCGAGGAGCTCACGTGGTTCTGGGACCAGGTCGCCCTCTTCCCGCCGTTCCCCGCGCTCACGCACCTCCACGCCGTGTACGAGGGCCCGAAGCAGGTCCCGTGGGAGAAGACGCTGCCGCTCTGGGGGCGGCTTGCCCCGGAGGTGACGCATATCCGGGTGTCGCAGTCGAGCAAGCTGATGCCGGAGGTGCTGGACGGCATCGCGACGCGGTCCTTCGTGAAGGTGCAGCAGCTGGAGCAGATACGTGCGACGGGGCCCAGTTCCCCGCCCGGTCCTCGCAAACGCGTGTCGTTCTCGAAGTTGCGGCGGGCGATCGTGCAGCCGCTCGTCGTCGAGCCGGTGCGGGGGCACGAGTATCTAGAGGAGGTCACGCTAATGCGCGGCGCACCAAAGGCGGCGACGGGCGGACCCAAGGTCGTGGTGATGCGCGGGAGGTGGTTTCGGGACGGGTACTGGCGGGACAGGCTCAGATGGGAATGGGAGGGTCGCATGATCGGAGGGCCTGGGTGCTGGACCGAGCGCGAGGAAGACGAGGGCGAATGGGCGTACGAGCGTAGAAAGAGGGCGGAGATCGCGGTCGCGAGGGCAAGGATGCAGAACCGAGCGGCGGGACGAGCGTTGTCGGAACGGGCCGTGTCGATGATTCACTTGGACGACTCTGAGGATGGCGGCTGCGATGCTGGTCCTCTCAAGGTTGCACACAGGCATAGAGCCATCCTACGGGATCTCATAACTTTGGGAAGGAGATCATTATCGCGCTGAGAATGCTGCATATAGTTCGTTATATGCGCGACTCGGATGGCTAAAATACAGCTTACTTACTGTACTGTACTAATATATGTTTCAAGGTTATTTTATGATAATGGCATCACGAGTTTTTTGAATCGCGCGCCGACTGTTTTGTGCAGAATGAATGTTGTGGATGGTCGAAGAAAGAGTTCTCGGTCAAGTCACAGCGAATTTGTTTGGCATGTTAGGATGCGAAGCCTCCACCCCGCTGCCAATGCCATCCTCGACATCAATCGGAAGCCTCTACTCAACGTCGACGACGACATTGATGGTTCCTCTCCATACAGAGAGCACCCCTGGTGCCTCAGGCCTCAGGTTTGGGTCGCAGTCGTGTGCAGTCGTCTCCTTATCACCTTGACCTTGTGGCTTTGCCCCGAAACCAGGCCAGATAGCGTAAACCCCATCATAGCAACCCGGAAATTCCCAGTCCACGATAACGTGGTTCATCGCGTCGCTTTCGCGAGATCGTCAGCGTTGTTCAGAAATGAACGCATTATCAATGCTTGGCCTCCACGCCAATGTAGTGCCAATTCAATGGGTCGACTACGTGTGGAAAGCGTGGACGGCCACTTACCTGGCTCGCACCCTAGTGCTGTAGCATGAGGCAAGTCCTACCTTTCGTACCCGCCACCGTGGGCACGATCATAGCACGAATCATCAATGGCCCTAGAAGCGAACCATTGGTTACACATTAACCTTCCACGAGACGTCGAGGAAGAAGGAACCGACAGCAACAGAGCATGTGGGCGATAGCGATAGCGTACATCACGACTACAATACAGATGACCAGGCAGCGGACGAGAGGTATAGATACGACATAGATACTAGATACGACGGGTGATTAGGGTTCCGCGCAGAGGGTGATCAAGGTGGGTGGACCGACGACGTCAATTAGGAAGGGCGGTGGGGTAACGGAAACCAGTAGGGCATTCGTGGGGGCCGTTACACACTCGCTGGGACCCACACAACAAGATGACAACAACCATGAATGGGATGGGGACGCGAGGCGAAGGGAATGAGGCCCCAAAAGATCCAAAGAAGGCGAGATGAAAAAGCGGATTGAGATGCACGGAAAATCGGCGAGGGAATTGCCATAGAGAGGCGTTTGCAACCAAGGTCTACCAGGGCATGGAACAGGTCATGATGATCGTTTTGAGAAGCCGTCTTAGATGCTGACGTTGAGAGCGCTGGAAGAGTCATCGGGCTGTCTAAAGATTTAAATGATATCGGCGTCCTTCAGGTGATTGCGTTGAATTCCTTCGCGGACTACAGGGCGCGTTAGTATCAGAGTTGAAATGGGGGGCATGTAAACATGCACGTACTTGCAGCGACTTGGATAGCGGTCGCCTTGGTGTCCTGCGGGATTAAAGTGACGTCAGCACACTGTCTCCAAGCAAGTAGAAAGCATGATCGGTTGCAAGGGACGAGACAACGTAACCAGGAGTCGGTGAGGTGGCCCCTCGTGTGAAGCGAAGGCCAGGAGGGTGAGACAAGCGACCAAGAAGTATGTCGTGAACAGCTAGATGGATGCGGAGGAGCACCAGACGTAAGATGGGCTTGACGTACCACAACGGACGTGAGATAGGAGTAGAACCCGCGTTGTTCGGGTGAATACTTCATGAGGATATCCCTGAACTGAGCGCGGAAATCTACAACGCACCAGGCGGGCAACGTTAGATGAACGAACCAATGAGCGGTGATCAGATAAATTGCCTACATTTCGCCGCCGACGGAGCATCGTTGGGCCGCCCATTGTAGGTCGGAATGTAGTCCACGACGCGGACGCCGCGCGCGAGCTTCTTTTGCAGAAGATCACACTTGTTCAGGAACTGCATGGTGACGTTAATCACCGCGGTCACTGTGCACGGAGAGAGGGCGGAAGAGAGATGCCCACCAGGATCAGTTGAACCTTCGCCAGGATTTTAGTCGAACAGACCGCCTTCCACAGGAGCAAGCTATCCTGGAGACGGTTCACCCTCTTGTCCTCAGCAAGAGTCTCGTCAAAGCAGCTGATGGGTGCGAGGAAGATGATCGCGTTGATGTCGTCGAAGTATGGGTACCATGCGTGGCGCTGCAGATCAACGGTGAGAATGGAAGGCGGCACCCTGAAACGCTGTCTGGCACCCACCAGCGACCGCGCCCCGCCGACATCGTAAATGAGCCACTCACGCCCTGCCTCCGAGCCTTCAGATGACCATGACAGAAGCAGATTGAGCGGCGCATCAAAACGGCGAAACGGGGCGGGAATGCTTACCCTTCTCGAAGATGAACCGGTGCTCCTGTACACCCATGGTGCGCAAGCGGGCGCGAATAACGTCGTCATCTGACGGCTGGTAGTCCTGCGCCGCGATCCGTTGCACATCGTTCAGGAAACTGTAGACACGGGCCGGTGATGTGAGAGTCAGTCGGCGCTGGCGATTCAGTTCGCGGGGCGCTGCGTGTAGGTGCTTACAAGCCTGGCCCCTCCTCGGGTCTCATGCTCCTCTTATCGAGCACTGCCTTGACGGCAGGGTCAGCCCAGAGGGCGTGCATGTCGTTCGCAAACGATGTGATGGCCTGCGTGGCTCGCTCAACGTCCGGCTGCGTGCCTTCTGCCTCAAAGTGAGACTCAGACCGTCGCGAGGACCCCGACTTGCGCGAGACGGAGGGCCGAGGCTGGTGCTGTCAAGCGGTCAGGGTCACGAGAAGCCAAAGACCGAGACGATGCGACGCACACTGGATCGGCCAGCGACCCCGCTCTTGACGTTCTCCGGGTCCTCCCCTCGGATCCCCCTGACGCGGTTGAGTGCAGACCTCCATCCGCTCCGGCTGGTGACGGCAAATTCCTGGGGGCGAAACTTGGCACTATCCCATGGCGCCGCGCTAATGTTTGCCTCGTGAAACGCCTCTGTCGAGGCTGCGCCCAGGCTGCCTTCAAGGGTCCGTTGCACATCGCGTAGGGGTTCGAGGCGCCGAAGGAGCGCGACGTGAGTCTCGGTGAGCAAGGATGTCGTTGAAGGGTTGACAGACACGCTCTCTTCCTCCTCCTCCTCCTCCTCCTCCTCCTCCTCCTCCTCCTCCTCCCCCTCCTCCTCGTCGACCGATATGGGTGATGGTTCATCGCCGAGGACGGAGCTTGCCTCCCGGAGCTCCTTCGCGAGGGCGTTCATGATAGACGTTACAGACCGGACGAGGTTAAGGTGGATCACGAAGCGCCATGCTGCTCGTTCCGCGAGGAAGGAGGAGTATGCGTAGGCAAGCTGGAAGTCTTAATTTCGGGAGTCACAACCGGCGCGGGGCGAACAAACTGAAAAGCACTCACTCTTTACCGTTGTCGACTTGCCGCTCTCGCTCTGACCAAGAAGCAGGACCTTAATTGGTGGTTTGCGCTTCTTCATGGCCATCTTCTCCGCTTTTATCTGGTCGTCGATTTGCTCGCTGACCTGGCGGGCATGAGCCTCAGCCTGTTCTCTGGCCCATCTGTCGGCAGGGGTCTCGTCGCGGGGGGGCATGATGGCAGCAGCAAGGGGATCGGGGGACGCAAGGTCTCTGGTCATGTCGGTGATAGAGGGAAGAGAAGAAAGAGAGGCAGGCGCGGAGGCATTGAAGGTCTTTTGAGACGCAAAGCGGACTGGCGAAGAGGTGATGGGAACAGGGGAAGCTGATGCAGCGCGGCACAAACGCCATGCATTCCTCGCCTAATCAGCCCGTCCGGCCCACCGCACACACAGGCCCCAGTTCTATGACGTCGCGACCGCGTCGCCCATCCACAGGGCCCGCAGCCGCGGCCAAGTACTAGCCAGCTCGAGGTCGACTTGCCTCCGTCTTCCCCCTGTGTCGCTCTTGCTCCGACCTCCACGGCAAGTGGCTCTTATCGCCCCTGTCTGCCAAAGTCTGCCAGGGGGCCTGCGGAGAGCGATCATGTCGAGTCTTGACAACGTGGAAGAGTGTGCAGGAAGATAGTGTTGTGATCAGCAGAGCGCAGTGTGGCCGATGCAATAACGATGCATGAACCGTTGGGCCGTAGCCACGTTGTGCAGCTTGTCCGTAGCCGAGCCTGGCATCTCCCCGGCATCCTTCCCAGTCTTAACCTTCGTTGTCGGGACCCTCGTAGATCGTGTCGGCAGCTCTCGGATGCGACGGTTAGGACGGTAAGTTGTGCTGAGGACTTGGATATACCATTCTGACAACGCGGTTTAGGTCCACTTCCATGGTGATTCCGGTCACCGGTATTGTCGCCTCCGGGGCCCTAGTAACGTCTCCTCGAAACACTGGGGCTCATATGTTTCCTTTGCTAAAAATCGAGGACGCAACGTCTCCATCCCAGGCACTCATCCGTTCTCTCTACCCCAAACTAACGCGATCGAACTCAAAAAAAAACCCTGAAATACTAATACTCAAGTCCGAGGCGACCTAGGTCCCAAATCACACGCCGGAAGGCCGAGAATACGAATCCAGTGTCTCTGACTACGTTTTTCTGCGACGGCACGGCCTGAAGTTCTAAATCCTCCATACTTATTTGTAAGCCTTCGAATCCAGTCAAACTACTCCCAATCCCACAGTGTTGTCTCTCCCGTAGGAACGGATCAACCTAGCGAATGCCCAAGTATGGCCTCATTAACTGGTTGGACCGTCAACTTGAACAGTAGAACGCGCTCCGGCCCCACTGGCAGTCTATTGCGGAAACGCTGCGGTGCAAGATCGGTACCATGATCGACGTCGGCAGTAAGGCTGGCAGTCGTAAGCTAATACATAACAGAAACTAACGAGGTCCACCGGCAACTTAAGAGCCTACGGGGCTTTCGGTAGTCCTTCTAGAATCCGTGTTCCGGGCTACTTGTGTTGACATCGCCGTAATCTATCTGGACACTCTCGGCAACGCAAAGCCAGGGCTAGGTTGGTCTCGTACGTATGCGGGGATCAAGACATACGAACTCTGAATAAGAGTCTAACCTCGAACACTGGACTTCATCGGCACACGGGGGGCTCCACAACTAAATTGCATGTGTAGCCCTGACCGCTTTGGCCAGTCGGAGAGCGATTAACGCGTAGGGAGAACCAAATTTAACCACGCCCCGGTCATGCCAGACATTAATAGCCCGAGCACCATATCTGACATCATATGCAATGCAAGAGACGGCCATGTATTTTTTTCAGTTTCTTACTTCTGCAGTACAGATCGAGTTCCGGAAGCGCGAGGTTGCGCCGACCCGTCTATCTACTTACGGGTCGCGCTTCTATATCATGTAAAACGAACCGAGAACCCCCAAGATCAACGAGAAAAGTAATGTACAAGACAGATCCGCCTACCATCCATCCGAATTGAATCGAGACCAGAGAGCGCAGAGTGGCCGCCAAGAAAAACGAAGGCTAATGAACAAGAAGGATGGGCGGCCATATTGTGTGTGCAACGAAGGTGTTAGCATTATGCGCGCGAGTGGAGCAGGGATATCTGGAACGCTGGAGTACGAGGTGATGCGAGAGAAGCTTAGATGGGGAGATATAACGTTGGAGATGAACGAGCGTGGCAGGGGAAATGAATGCGGACCGTGTGGAATGATACAACAAGAGAGTGGGATGATTGATGAGTACGAATACGCTGGATGGGGAGCTTGAACGGTGATGTGAACAACATAAGCGATGAGAATGAGAGAGATTACTAGCAAATATACCAATAGATAAGACTAGGATATCGGCGGTGTCTGCAAGGTAAAAGCTATGCATGTACAGTTGCGATTAGTAGTTCGGGCGGTGGGTGCGTTTATTGGTCGAACGACGGGGCGCGGAGGGGGTTGTGGGGGTGGCAGGGATAGCGCCATGTCCATGGATAGGCACGAAATCAGGGTCCACTTTGTCGCACTTGAGGTGGAGGAGGAGATTGTGTACGAAGCGCTGTTCGTACCTGGGTGGCATGTTAGAACCTGGTCCCATCTAAACGAAACAAGAAGCTCACTGAGAGTTGGTAAACACCACCACCATCGACTCCGAGTTGCACCTCAACAAGTTCGGAGCCATGACGAGCGCGAGATTCGCACTCGTCATCTTGGTGATGGTCTGGATCTTGTCTTCTAGGAATAGTTGAAGGAAGCTGATCACGAAGAGAACAACCCGACGATTGATGGTCGGGAGCCGTTGCACGATCTGGACACAGGCCTCGGGGCTGTCCGAGCTGGTAATGCAGTCGTTGTACAGCTCCTCGGGAATAAGTGGATCGATGAGCTCGCGCAGCCACAACTTCAGCAGTGAAGCGAGCACATGAGGGTCGTCCACACTCTCCAGGCTGTAGTACCCCTTGTCTATACGAAGTTTGAGGTCGGATACTAGGTCACCATCGCCAGGAACACGGAAGATGCCCTCGGATTTAGAGCCTCCGAGAGCCAGGATTCCATCTGCCAGGAACGGTAGGATGATAGGCACTTTCTTGTCTGGATAATTGCGTTCCTGAAGCCTGAAGACAGTATCCAGGTATTCCCCAAAGATGGAGGGATGGAATGCAGCGTCCTGATGATCGCAGTGAGCACATCGCGGGGATGGGGGATCGCTTGATAACAACCAGTGTGGTTACTCACCGAGACAGTTTCAATCTCAGCAGCGCTTGGAGGCTTGCCTCGAGGTCCCTTCTTTGAGATGTACGCCAACCTTCGGATGCAGTACTTCGCCATGACATCTACGCGCCCTTCTTGTTGAGTTGTCGCTTGTTGGATGTATGACCCCAAGTACGCCTCGAAGTTCTTCGACGGCGGGAAGGTGACAAGCAATACACATAGCAGTTGCCAGCCCTTAAAGATACTCTCACTACGAATGGATCGCAATGTCAATCCAGCGCATATATGCATATGCAAAATGTACGCACGTGTTAGGGTTGTGATTGAGCTGTTTGATCACTTGACAGTAGATCTCGTCGCGCAGCTCTCCATGGCTCAGGCCTACACCTAGCAGCCAGCGCTCCTCCTCCAGCAGCGCAAGCGATAAGCCTGATGACGCCGAGATGGACAACGCGATGGGCGACACGCCTCCAGGTCTTTCACGTTCGCGGTCGCCCATGATGCGTTGAACCACTCGGAAAGTCTTGACAGCATCCTTGGCCAGCTCGCGCCTCACATTGAGCAATGGCGAGGTGATGGAGGTCTAGACGATGCGTTAAGATGATGCAACGCAGCGAAAGGCGCATACATGCAACGTGCTACACACCTTTTGCCAGGACATAATCTCGGACACAGGCACCGTGCGCTTGAAGATGAAGCCCGTCCGGTATGTCGAGAAATACTGTTTCGCAAACTCGGACTCCGCGAACTGCTGGATGTCGGACGCCAGGTCATGCGGCAAGACCGGGTATTTCCTGCACTCCGCGACATCAACAGGGGGAAGATCTCCGACGACATGGATAACCACATACCCGGTGTTCAACGAGGATGGTGCGCGCCCGACCTTCTCGTAGATATCGATGGGGATCGGCGTACCCCCATTGCGGTCCAACAACTGCTTCATATGCAGACTCGCCTCTGCACGATCGCATCAGACCAACCACCACCAGACATCATGGAGGACGATCCGTACCAGGGTTCAGCACGGGGCTACTGATGCCCTTCCCCCGAATCTGAACCGGGACGGGACCCGACACGCTCCGCCTCGGCTGCGGAGCCATGAGCGGCCGGCTCGGCGACGGAGGCACGCTCTTGTCCTTCCCCAGATTCATAAACTTGAACCGGATGGGCGTCTCGGGCGTGCTCATCCCATCCGACAGCGACGCCCCACTCAGCAGTCGCGGGTCCGTGTTGATCCTGACGGGAGCCTTCGGCAGCGGCGAGCCATTCGCCCAGCGCGAACCCGCGGTCGATCCCGATCCCGAGCCTGAGCCAGACGTCGATCCGTGGCCCGGCTCCGAGACACCGCGCCGCTCCAGCGGAATCGGGCTCGGGCCCGAGGACGACGACTTGGAGGACGATTGCGAACTGTTGAGGGCGATCATCTCGAGCGCCGCTGACAGGCTCTGGGGCTGAGGGGAACGGTACTCCATATATGAGGACGACTTGGAGCGTGAGCGGCCGTACGTCCCCTCGTCAGTCTTGCTCTTCTGTGACGACGGGCTGTCTTTCTTCGACGCGGGCTTGCCGTTGGCCGGGATACTAGTTGGGGATGGACGGCCGGTGACGGAAGGGGCGGGGGTGGGAGCAGCGTCAGTGTTGTAGGGTGAGCCAGGTATAGGCGCGAGGACATGGCCTCGCTCGTATGATAGCGGACCACCATGGGAACCTTGGCTGTGGTGGTGGAGGTGTTCAGCACTGGATGTCGACTTGCGCGGACTCTGTGCGGAGCGCCGTCCCGAGGACCCTGTTCGAGGCGAAGAGTGGTTCGAGCTCGAAGGTGTACCGTTCGTGTTCTCCGTCCGTCCGGGAGAGCTTCGAGTCGAGGATTGCGAGCGGCGAGACCGTAACGGTGAGCCCGCGCCCTTTCCTCCAATCGCCTGAGCATCGATGAACCCACCCTCCCTGTTGTTCACGTACGACCTGGTGCGGTGGTATGGCGCGCGCTCGCTTGTCGGCGTCCCGTTAGTATGTTTTGACCCATTTCGGGTATCGGAGCTGGTGCGAGGATGGATCCCACGGTTGACAGACAGCCTGCGGGCAAGGGCGGTGTTTTGAAGCGTTCCAAGAGGGATCACGAAGGCGTTCGGTCGCTCCCAAACAGTTTCCCCGGACTTTGTTTGGTAGTAGTAAGGCAAGCCGCTCGCCTCGTCGAACATCTCCCACCACTCGCCGTCAGGGCTCGGGGGCAATCTGGTGGCGCAATGCATTTAGCACACGCCCGCCACAAGCATGGACGATGGCGCTGAGTGAAGACGACTCTCACAAGAAGTTGCCGACTGGGGGATCCCAGCTGACCTCGCCCGTGGCAGGGCACGCGTAGAACGAAACTTGCGTCTATCGGATTGTCGGTTTTAGGGTTGTCGGAAGAATTGAAGACGAACAAGCCAAAAAGCACCGACGAGGTGCAACAAAGATCAGCAATGTCCAACATCATGAACACGATCTGTCCAGCGCCAGGACATAGAGCGTAAACGCACCTGAGGGTCCACCAAGGTGACCCAAAACTTCGATCCCCAACCATCACCTCCACCCTGGCCATCGCAGCTTGGTGTGGCAGGACCAGTGCGGAGACTACTCGTCGAAGTGCGGTGGCCGTTCAGGCGGACCTCCGGAGTGGGTGGGACGTTCTCGCTCTCCACGAACGGCTTGTGCGTGGGAGTTGATAAAACCCCATTTGTTGCTACAGATGCATTCTTGTCCTTGATCGGTGTTGAGTGTGCTGAAGGAAAGGGGGGTGAAGAGGGTGCCACAGGCATCGTCCAGGGATAGCGCGGGATTTGACGTGGGTATCCAGTATCCTTTCCGACGAATTGAGACCTTGGTAGGCGAGCGAAGAAGTTCAAAAGAGAGACAAGACAGTCAGGGTATTCAGGGTATAGTACAGAGCTGGTCGAGACCACACTGGATGCTGGCGGAGACGTGGGCGGTTACGGGAGAGCGCCGTCCCCACAGTTTCCCAAGCTCGGGCCACAAGCGACCTCAGCCTCGACTCTCGAGTGCCCATGCATCACGTCACTTGCAAACCATAGTATCTGGCTACTGCCTCTTCGTCGCCTCATGGCTTTCGCCGCCGCCACCCCCAAGTAGTCCTTTGTGAAACCTGGGTCGGATATGATACGCCGCACACCTTCGCCTGCTTCCTCGCAGAGCGGCCGCGCGGTGGGAAGGTGGAATGGAATTCGTAGGGCCCAGGCAGAGTTTGTCGGAGCCAAGCAGGTGCGCATATATCGCGGTATACTCCTTCGTAGACATTGCTAGACAGTATCTCATCTGTGTAGAGCTTCGACTTTTCATGACACACGTCGCAAACACATCGTACTCAATTCAGCAACTACCACCTGCGATCACCCGCAGCCCTTCTGATTTTGAAGATCGTGGGTGTTGTCATTGGAGGAAACCAGTGCAACTTCAAGAGCTTGGCCGGTGACCGGTGAGCCATCAACCGCTGACTGAACTCGGCCGTTGCTTGATGTCGATATAGAGGAGTAAGGGGAGTGAGGAAGGACGACTGCGGCCACCACACATTCGCAATCTGGGCTCCCGGGTGCGTTTTCTGTTCTTTCAGTTGTTTAACTACTGTGCTGTACTAATTCAATCAGTACTGCCTCACGTTGGCCCTGCTGGCGATCGTCTCGACATCTTAAAGTACATGCATTTCCTTAGGCTGTTGTTAGCTTCCGACTCGAGTGCCGACATCGGTAGCTCAATCAGCCTATGCCAGACCGCCGAGAGAGCTGTGAACCATCAACCGCAACCGTGACCAGGCAATCACTTTGGAGCCTTTCTAGTGTATCCTTGTGCGTGTTCCGATGCTTCGTGCGAGTGCACCTCCTTAGCAACTGGATCGCCTTCGGTTCCAGCACAGCTTATATCGCAGTTCCTCACGAATGTAGGCAGCGCTCAGCGGTGCGCTATTGCCTCACTGCGGTCCTCCATTGGTACAAAAGCAACTCCTGCACTCACCAACGAAGAGCCCTGTAACCTACACAGAGGTCGAACACTTAACATCTTATCAGCCTCAGCGACTCGGAAGCGACTCCCTCCCATCCTGCATTTACCGACTGTTCATTTTTTTTTTTCAAATTCACCCGATTATGACACCTGGTTCTCCAATCGATACCATCCCTGTCGACGTCTGGAACCATATTTTTTCCCTTGCCTGCATCGACGGCGGCCGCACCGGGGCTTGCCTCGCTCGCACCTCCCACGCCTTCCGCTCATGCTCTGCGACCTACATTTTCCGCTCTGTCGAGCTCCATAGCATCCAACATCTCCGCAAATTCCTCTCGGCGTATGAAGCCGCTCTCGCCGCCGCGTCGGTGTCTTCAGCGCCGGCCGACCCTCCTCGCGTCCGGCACCTCACCTTCGCCTTTCTCCCTCCCAAGGTCGACATGGTCGTTCTCGAGGGTGCGATCCACTTCCGCGACTACTACTCCTGGCTGCAAGCCAAGATCTCCTGGAACACCGAGTTTGTCTCAGGCGTCGCGCGCCTCTTTGCACTCGTCGCTTCGCACCTCGCCACGCTCACCGTCCTCCAGTCGCCACAGGTGTCCCTCCCCTTCGTCCCATGCGCACAACCGTTCCCCGTCCTGCGCTCGCTGACGCTCGTCACGGACGACTCGCTCCTCGTCCACACGCCGTCGAAGCAGCGACCCTGGACGGAGCCAGTAGACTCGAAGCACTTCGGCGCTGGGGCGCCCCCAACGAGCGAGGAGCTCGCCGCGGCACCGCCGTTCCCCGCGCTCGAGCAGTTGCACCTCGCAGACGGCGAGTGGCAACATACACTGCCGCTGTGGGCTGCCGCGGCGCCGCAGGTGGCGCACCTCCGGATCACGGGCGCGGACGAGGGGTCCGTGGCTGCGTTGCGGGACTTGCTGTGTGCAGACCCGCCGGATCTCAAGTTTGGGGCACTCCGGGGGCTCGTCATTTGTCCGAAGTACAACACCGACACTGTGAAGGGGCAGGACGAGAAGGAGAATATAATGGTCGCGCTGCAGGATATCCGTGTGGCCCGTGTGGGGTGTCCGGCGTTGAACCTCGAGCTCGGACATATGTTAGAGGGAGCTGCGTACGATTTGAACCATCGCGAGTGGATGGCAGAGGGGCCGCTTGCGGAGACGAGCGGGCCTTCAGGAGAACTGTAGATGTGAAGAGGGATGGGAGGCATAGCAGTGGCTTAAAGGAGTCTCGAAGGCTTGGAGATGGATGCGTTGGGGCGCCAAAGGAGGAGTTGTGGACTTAATCACGAGTTGGGCTCGGACCGAGAGAATCGGGAGATAGAGCGGCGGAAGATCAAGCCCCATGTATAGAACTATGAGGATGTGAGTGCGAAGTCATCGAAGAGCATTCGCTAACAAATCTATTGGCCTAGTTTCTAAGAACTGTATTGCATGAGCCGATATCTTTACAAGCACTTCTATCGCAAGTCCTCGGATCCATTTGTGCGTGTGGTCTTCCATAGCAGACATTGTCCACGGTCGCGCCAATATCGGAAAGCTAAAAGCAGGGACATCACATCTGATACTGCTTGGAAGTCTTGACGATGGGCCTGCAGCTTCCAGATGTCAGGATCCTCGAGCCGTACGGAAGTCCGGCGAACAAACCTGTCAAGCTTGTTAGATTTTCTTCATCGCACACCCTCGATCGATCGGATCAGTCACCCCGCAATTTGTGCGCGATGGACTCGTCGTCGGTTTGTCTCTCCATCACTTTGACATGCCACATGCCTTGAATAGTCTTTGCTCGCTTGCTTTCCTTGGGTCGACATTCGGTCAGGTCTTTAGATGCCATGACTCATATTTATCCGTCAGACAGATTTGATACAATATTCTGGCTCTCCTTGGCATGGACACACGGCGCAGATGGACTGTCTATAGAACCAGCGCCGACATGGAGACATCGTCGGGTCCGGATGGTCGATCTCGATATTCGTCACAGGAACAATTCAAGCTCTTGGCGTCCGCGACTAGCCGCGACTGCGCTCGACCTTCCGTCCCACACACAATTTCCCCGCACTACTCATAGTCAATAGACGCCATGAACGGTGTCTCTCAACACCATGTCTGGCGGGCTGCTGTCATCCTCCACCCCCAAGATGCCTCCGTCTCTGAATCTCTTAGCGCGACTCCCATACTTCCAAGTCGTTTTCCACGAGCTTCTGAGCCATGCGTTCCATGCAAGCCCAGGCTGGCGCTGATCAAGTTCGCCCGCGCTTTGCGCGCGTTCGCCAACTCACTTTCCCGAATCCACCAATCTAACCTAATGCCAGCGCACAGACCCTTGTTCGGTGAAGTACGCCGGTTGATGATAAGGTTCCCGTAGAGCTTCTGCTTATCTCACGCGCGAACAGAACCAGGGCCAATGGGGTCTCCTGATCCTTGCTTCCTCGCCCCATCCCCAGGGATCCATGGCGAAGGCACATCCCGTTCGGGGCGTGAGGAGGGCAGCGCGTGGAGCGACCTATCAAGGCTCTGGCCCAGGCTATTTGTGGCGCAAGTAGAACAGCGACACGCATGCCCCGCACCCGATTCGAGTGCACGGCGAGCAGGAGAAGCCTAACGCCTGCCCGATTTCCTGTGGCGGCCCACCGTGGCGGACGCGGGTATATATCTCGAACACGACCACAGCCGGGTTTCCCACTCAACTCTACCAGCGCCGACTTCTCCCCGTTCGCTTGTTCGTGCACGGACGGGTCACCCGCCCAGCTTTGCGTTCTCGCCGTCGTTCTTGCGCCCCACGGTTACTTGACAGCTCGTCTTCTTGTTACACCCTTCTTGCGTTACGGTACCGACACCATTCTACGACGATGGCCAGCTTCGATCCCCCGAGCACGCTCAAGCCCGCCCAGGTCGCAGTCGCGATGATTGAGAGCGGAGTGGCGAAGCATCGCACTCGCGCAGATCTTGTGTTCTTCAAGGCGGTGCGTTCCCCGCATTTTCCCCAGCGCCGTCGTCAACGGATCCCGCTGACTCCGGCTTCCGGACTTCACTCTATCAGGTCGCTGCAGGAGTAATGTTGTCCTTTGGAGGCCTCCTCTCAGAGGTGATCGGCGGAGGCTCTGAAGGTATTAACGCCTCTAACCCGGGGCTCGTCAAGTTGCTCTCCGGAGCCGTGTTCCCCGTCGGACTCATCATGTACGTCGAGATCAGCTATCTCCTACCCCCGTCTCCCCAGCATCCCTGCACCGCTATGATCCTCAATCGTCGTTGGCTTGCCCCATCTCTTTCTCTACCATCCATCTCGGCACCTCCATACGCCTTGCCGGCGGTGCATGACAATGATGTTTAGCCGAGGGGACCGAACGTCGGCGTGACGGTGGCTGACGGATATTGTTGAACAGGATCGTACTGCAAGGACAGGAACTTCTGACGAGCAACATGATGGTCAGCGCTCCGAGTTGTCAATCTTCCGTTGCCAAGCGATGCTGACTGTTGCCTTGCCTGCTTTCCTCTCGGCAGATCTTCCCTATGGCGTGCATCAAGGGTGCCGTGCCATGGTGGTCGCTGCCATTCAACTGGCTCGTCGGTGAGCCCCTGCTCGGGCCCGGCATTGGTAGGTGTCGGAGATGCTGACGGGTGTGCGGCGCAGTGACGTTCGGGAATCTATGCGGGAGCCTGTTCTTCGCTGCTATACTTGTCAAGTGTAAGTCGGATCGGGGATTGGGCGTGGGCTTCTGAGGCTGATCGCCATGGCTCTGGCAGATACGGGCGTAATCTCCACCGCGCCCTACAACTCCTTCGCCGCCTCCTTTGCCCTGTTCGTACATCCATGCCCTGTTCTCGTCCTGTGCTTCCGCTCAGCCTCCCGCCGGCCGCTCGCGTTTCAGCCACACGCCGCTGACCCTTCGCCTTTTGCAGGCACAAGGCGGCTGACCCGGAGTGGCACCAGATATTCTTGCGCGGCATCGCTTGCAACTGGCTGGTCTGCGTGGCAGTTTGGGTAAGCTGCCTCCCGTGAAACTCGAAATTTTGCTTTGCGGCGCTGACTGTGGCATTGTGTCGCATTGCGCAGCAAGCGGCAGGGGCACGTGAGACGCTCTCCAAGGTAAGGTTTGAACTTTGCGTGTTTCCCCTGCTGCCCCGTGGCCAGTAGAGTTTGATTGTGATGGAATGCTCGGTTGCCGACCCTTCTCTGCTCCGCAGATCGTGGCGATGTGGATCCCGATTATGGTATGTTCGATATTCCAGCTCAATGCCTGACGTGGCGTGGTTAGGACGCTGACCTGGGTTCCTGGCATGGCTCTGGCGTGCGACGTAGATTTTCGTGACGTGCGGTTACGACCACGGTAAGGACCCTACTTGCAGTGCACCGTCTGCGAGACTTATATGGGCCAACAGTTGTGGCAAACATGTTCTCGGTCCCCCTCGGTATCCTCTTCGGTGCACCCGTAAGCAAGACTCCTCCCCGAGAAGCCCGGTCTGCAGCTCACCTTCTATTTGCAGCTTACGGTCGCCGAGTATATCCGCAAGTGAGTGAAATTTCGCCGGTCTTCTTCATCACAAGATGCGCCGCTGACAGTCTTCTTCACTACCGCTCCAACCCCATGCAGGTCTCTCATCGCGGCGTATCTCGGCAACATCGTAGGGGCTCTCCTGGTCGCTCTACCCGCGTTGTATTTCTATGCCCCCGACTACAGGGCCGGCGGGCTCATGGACGTCGAGGTTGGCCAGGTAATCAATCAAACCGACCGTCGTAGCTCAGCAGAGTCCCCCACCTCGGAAGTCTCTGGCAAGCGGTTGCAGTAGGCCTTTCGAGTTGTAGATCCTCGGTTAGTACTCTTGGTAGAAGGGAGCTTGAATATGAAGTGGACCTGCGTGTAGTATTATCATGTGTTTTGTCATGATTGTTCTGGTCTAGATTTCTGTCACCACGCAGTGCGCCGCTCGACCTCGGCCTAGCACTGCCTGGTTGAATACGAAGTTCGCATCCTTCCACACCATTATGCTACCCTTCTGAGTTTACGTTGGCGACGTATTAAATGCACCGTGTTATGCTTTCCATGGCCATCGGCGAAGAACACCGAGGCGCCGAAGGTCAAGCCACCATTCATAGGGCGCTAGAGTTACCAGTTTGGGAAGCATATTCCTGCCTTCACATAGTGGTAGTCAGAGTTCTAGCAATGTATCTTATTTCAAAAATTTGTATAATACCTCGCTTAGCTTAAAGGTGAGGCAGGCTGAAGTCTAGATGTTCTACAGTGAAGGAAGGCCGAATCTGAAAATGGAAACTAAAGCGCCCAGTAGTACGACTGGCTCCTTTCAAACTTTAGGACTTTCATTTATTGAAACACTCCCCCCATGGTCTAAGGGAAGTAAATGCTGTCCAGCCAAAGCATAATCCCCATTGGATAGGTATCAGGCAGAGCTAATCGTTCAATTTCTATGTAGGGAAGTCTTCGATCCGGGCAACTTCCAGGCCCTGTGGCAGTACACCTAGTTATCCGAGGAGAATACCGATACGTACTACTCTCTCACCATACGGATCCACAAGCCTCTACTAGAGTCCCCATGAAGATATCTCAACATCTACAGAATCACCTTGGATATCGAGGAGAACATGTTCCCCACATATTACACTCCAAGCATGAACACTGCAAAAGGATAGCGAACCCAGGGCGGGTGGGAGGGATAGGATGAGGCGTATGAGTCCATCAGTAGACTATGGTCCGTCTGGCAGGCGAGACAGTGGGTCTAAGCGAATAAGTGGGAGATTCAACGGAACCGAACACAGCACGCGGAAGCCTATCTTCATTCAGCGGCACTCAGTACCTGTCGGTATTAGAGAGACGAGACAACAAGACGCTCGCGGGACGCTGAACGTGACATCGAGGCCAGACGTCCTGAGAAGACGCTCAGTCGATGACGGGAGCAGAACATGTGCTGCACACGGCGGTGAATAGTTTGAATGGGTCATGGACGGTGCGTTAAGGGCATGGTGGCGGGCGTAGGGAGCGGGCAACATTTCAAACTCAAAAAGGCAAATGAGCTGAAACAATGAGGCAAAGGTAGTCAAAAACGGGGGATTTTGATCCCGACACGACCCCACAACGGCTCTGCCGTTCCGACGTGACTGCCCCGAGAGCACCTCAGATACAGAAAAGACTAAACGGCAGACTGGCGACGATCATTACGGCGTCGTGCAGCCGTGGTGGGGTCGCGTTGGGGCCCAAATCGGACGCTACTGGAGCCGTTGTTGGTTTCTCCACTTGTCGCCTTGGTTTCATAAGAGGGCAACGCTGGGTCTGCGTTTCGAATGGCACCGAGGCCACGAGAGCCCATTAATGTCGGGAGATGCTCTGTTTTGTTTCAACAACGTTTCCTGCCGCTGGCTTCCTCGCGCTTCTGGTCCTGCAGCGGAACAGCCTTCTTAACGTCTTCGCCGATCGATTCGATGCCCTAAGGAGGTCATCCTACCACTTAAAGTCAAATTGTATTCCTGCGCCAGAGCATGGCCAAGGAGCTAGGGAGCGCCCGGCATGACCGCTGTCGAGTGTCAGATCGTTCGTGGGCCGTGCAAAGCTATGACCTGGCAATAGTTCCCAGTGATCGCAACATTGCTTCTCGCTTCTTCCCTAGGGAAAAGAATGGAACTCCGTGTCCCGAGATAGGAAAAAAAAGCGTCAGAGTCGTCACTCGTGAAGAGCGCGGGCCGTCATATGACAAGTGCAGGAGTAAGTCCGCTGGCGGCTAGCATAGGATCGCAGCTCACCTTGCCTCGCCGAGTACGCTCCGATTTGCAACGTTGAGCTTCCGGAAACTCGGTGCCCAATTGGGGATGAGCAACCCCCTTTGACCTTGGAATTCAGAGCGCGCTCTCTTCGTAGTCCGCCAGGACAAAGGGGCGCGCAAAAGGCCCCGGTGTCGCGCGCATTCACAGGACCGAGTGTCTGGCTAGGATGGGAGCTATGGGAAGCACCGAAGAGGAGGGCCACAAAATCCGGGTTCGGCAATCGGATGAACGGATGTGCGCTCGGGCGCCAGCCGGAAACGAGGTTGGAGCCTGGTAAACCGCTCGGCATCGGCTTCTCCTGTGTCAACAGTGCCTGCGGACTGGATGAGCGTGCAGCTCACAGAACTTTGATTGCGGCCCGTGGCCTGGGGAGACCTCAACAACGCTGCACATGAGCCTTTCCGACGGTACTCCGGGATGCGAGCATCCTGCGTGGGTGACCGTGCCGTCTCAATGCTCACCTTCAGCATTGGCAGACGACGTGCCCATCCACCATCCCGGCTCATCGATTTCTCGTTCGAGGCGTGATTTCACCTCATGTGCGAGGGTGATTGCAAATTGAGAGGAACGGGTTTGAGCCTCGAAATAAAAGCGACCGACGGTTTACATCGATCTGAGGTTCGAGCAATGAACGCATTGATGGTGTAAGATCTGGTAGCCATCATTACCTTTTCAAGGCCTTCTGTGGTTCGAAGAAACGAGCGTCGCGTATGGAGCATACCGCGAAGGCCAAGCATGGCACATATGATACTTCCTGTACTCCCTCATCAGAACGGGTTCAACTCCCATACACGACGACGCGCAAGGGCTATCTCTGGTGAGCAGCACGCAGCGTCTGTTCGAGTACATTCCCTGCTCTCCAAACGACGGACGGCACGGTTTTGAGCTAGAATGCATAGTTCGTAACGGGCAGAGCAAGCCTGCAAGCAGTAACCCAGTAATAGGCTGGGAAATATTGAAGCCGTAGACAGTGGCATGTGTTGCCTGAGCGCGCCCCGGGACAAAAATCCGTGCATAACAAGCGCAAGGATTTATCACGTACCAACATCGACGCTCCGCTTCACACCGTTCCATCAGGCCGTCAGGCCATCATCGGTCATGACGGCATGATAGCCCCAGAGCGGCGCGCTACGTCTTCATCGATGCTGACTTTTCTCTATCGCCGCTTGTCGGGCCAAATAAGCTCCTCGCACAGCTAGAAGACCGTGGACATGCGTTTGCGGGGCCCCGGGTAAGAGAAAAAGAGCAGCGTTGGGGTAGGTCACATGGCATCTAGGACGTAAAAGTCAGAGCGCGTTATTAAGTGTCGCAAATAAGGAAACCAGCAACTCTCGCCCAGGACCGCACGATAAAAGTGCGGGGTAGCGTGAGTTCATACGAAATACGTGGCAAAGAAATCGCTTGGAATATTAGAAGAACATACCGTGAACGCATTTATATCCGCAAAACACGGGGGCCGAAGCGAAGACACAGCAAGATACCGTGACGGCAGCACTGATTAGATCAACGTCGATCTCTTGGTTATAATCCTCACCTTGACGGCTATTCCTATGAGAATGTAGATATCGAGATCGCCATCGTATACGACACCAATGCATCCGAGTATAGCGGGGTCGTACGGTTAAGATCTGTGGCAAGGATTCTTCTCGGTCGGGGCGACTGTTGATGCGAAGGAATAGGGATTTGATTTGGCGGCGATGAGGCCCTCGAAGGCAGCTGCTTTGCGTGCTCCTAGACTTTGACGACGAATTCACCGTGACTTCAGGTCCACATATGAAGGACACGATTGAAATTCTGACGGGGTTGAGAGCGATGACTGCGGCTCACCTCGGGGACAGAAGGCGTGCTCGTTCCCTGCAGACACCTCCAGTGCACGGCACAGGTCCGTCCCAACTCGATCCACAACCTTGCATGTAGGGACACATGACAGGTTGAGTAACCGATGTGGACGAACACATGTCGAACTCACCTCCCAAATCACCGTCCGATATTTCCCCCTCCCCACGAGGCGTTGGAGTTGGAGCTCTTGAACATCCGTCGATCGACTGGAGCCTGCATTCACCCGTCCCATGACGAGCAATCAATCGGCTAGCGGAGTGATATTCACGATCAGGAAGGCCGATGCGAGGCAGAAGACGCTAGGACCAGAAACTGCAAGAAGGTTCCGGTTTGAGGCTCGGACGATTGTACAGTTAGACGATGATGGGTGTTCCGGTGACAGCTGAAGGCAACACAGCGAGTTGAGTTTCAGAATCCGAAGAAAGACGAAAGTCAGCGAAGTGTCTAGAGATCGTTATCGACGGGTTGCCAATGGACGTTAGGGAAAGCCAGGTGAGGCCCGAGGGGCAGCTCTCCGAAACACGCGCGGCTACCGCTCGGAGTTGGTAAATTCAAGGTAAATTGGCGGAGTGTCTCTTTCCCGCCTTCCGCCCACGCTTTCATTTTCGCCCCGGTTCCTCGCCCCGGTCCGCAGAAACAGCCTCACGGTCGGTTCTCCAAGACCACGGTTCAAAACGCTGCGTGCTTCCGATGCTTGTTTCGAAACCTTGCGATTAATTTGGCCAACTTGGGGTTTCTGGACGACGTGTGGCCCCTCTGCGGCTCGACCATACACCCTCCTAACCGGATCCCCATCCCCGATATCGATGGGACCTGTCACCGCCGCAGGGTCGAAATTTTGCCAAAGGTCACGGTGGCAAGATCGCCAGCTGGGCGAGGGCGTTCAGCGCACCTCGAGGAGCTGGCAATGGCGGAAAAATTGATCATATGGAAACAAAGGAGACGCTATGAACAAGTGCCCACGGTAGGCTTAGTTTTCTGTCCGCACCTGCGTGTATTGCGCCGCCACTCATCACAACTGAAGGGCCAATTAGATCAAATGGCCTCATTGAGGATCTCCGGGAGAACTCAAGTTTGTGTTTGCTCTTTCCGAGGGGGGACTGTCTTATCCGCGGAACGAGCATCAAACCCTATTTCTGGCAACGTCATTCCTACTCTTGATCGAAGGAGTTACTGATGGGAACGTAGAGAATCGATGAAACGGGCACGCACCTAGGGGGCCAGGCGACATAGAGTGGGCGTTCTTAGACGCAACGTCGCCTATAAAAGCACAGGCTACTTGGCCTGTCGTCCTCTCATCATTCCGACCCTCGACTCGATTCCTCTCGCCCCGAACCGCTCCCTCTCATCCCCATCCCCTCCATGTCAAGGCCAGCCAAAGGCTGCTGTTACAATGTTCGCCTTTCCAAGGTGTCGACGCTCGGCCACACGATTTCTTCATGATCCCGGTGCGTCCACAGGTTACTGTCCCATGCAGCTTCTATAGTAGACCGCGTATCCAAGTCAGCGAGGGCTAAAACGTAAATTTGCAGAAGCTCTAGAGCTTCGCCTGTATGGGCTCGGCCGTTTATACCGTGGTCTGGCTTCTCCTTCTCATATGTACTCGGATGTAAACCCTGTGGCACGGGCATCCATCCCGGTACATACCATGAGAATGGAAGAGCCCAGACCATGGTATGACCAGCCGAGAGGTACAGAATCGCTTGACCAAGTGTCATGACGTACTGAGTGTACCCGTGAACGGGGTCATGGACGCATAGTCCCGAGAACCGGGTTGTTTAGCGCACGAATGGGTGGCTATATGCGCATCTTTTAAGGACATCATGCGCCGACAATTCTCGAAGCACGACCCCTTCGCGCTTTCAGCGCTTCACGCTGCCCTGGAGGGTCCACAGCGCACGAGCTTGATTCAGAACCTGAGCGGGTTGCGCGGGTTGCGGGATGGTGCTACAGAAAGTCGCTCGCCGTGCGCTGGGACCGGTACCGCCATCGGCTACGTGCTGAGCGGGAATCTTCGTTGGTGGTCAGTTGGTGGGGTTCCGTCGAGGTGGTGTGGGACGGTGGGTGGACGAGAAGCGGATGCAGACGCCTTAGAGTATGTGGCGGGAGCATAGTAAAGTTTGTACGTAAATTGGGTGCCCAGCGCGTGCCAATCCCCCGGCTCTCGTCCCCTCATAACCGTCAACATTCCTCTCTCGTCGACCGCCACAATCGGCCCCTCATCTGGAACCTTGACTTCTATCTTCACTCTATCTCGCAGCGCCTTTCTGTCGCCATGTGCGTGGGCCTCTCACTACAATTTCCGACCGTCTCCCCGGTGTCTTAACCATCGACAGTGAATAGGAGTCTGTCCGGTCAGGGATGGGGGGGAAAGGGTGGAGACGTCGAGGGCCGGTGTGTGTTTCATGGTCTCTGCAAAGCTAGTGGACGACGACTTCGCACTGTGCACTTCTACGACGATGTCATCTCGGCCATGAAAGGTATGCGCATCGTTCGTATATGCACACCTATCTGCTGTCGCTGACGAGATACAGACTTCTTTAGAACCCTCACGTCCCACCACGATGCAATTGCATGTCCGGTGCTTATCTATCTGGCTGAGATAGAAGGCGAAGAAGTCAGCAGTCCTCGTGCGAAGACCCATTTGGATCCGACGTGGTCACTTCCGTCATGCATTGGGCCTCCTTGCCGCAACTGAACGTAAGGATCGTCGAGACGAAAGCAGACCCTTGCCAACCAGTCTGTACGTGTGTCACACGCTTGTCCTGACCGTCCCTGTATATCGAGACAAGTGATCCTTGTCTCGAGCGCGGCATTATGCCTCATCTTCTATACGCGTCGTCTGCGTGCTGTATCCATTTCTCGACGTTCTTCACAACGTAGGAGATGACGATTCGGGTGGCGCTATTGACGAAGGGGCCCGTTCTTGGGTAATATCTAATTGCTGCAGGCAAATTTGTGGTTTCTGTACCTCCTGTAACATCCTTGTAGTGTCAATGAACCTGGATGGATCCCTTGCAGTGATTTTGCTGATTTTTGTGCTCCATTGAGACACCCGAAGGCAAAGAGTAACAAACAAAATCCGTAGCGGAGTTGATATTGATCATGCAATTCTTGACTGCCATACATTGCGCTATTGAACACAACACTTTCCGTCATATAATCATACAACGGCACAAGAGAGAGATGCCCAGTTCCTGTTAACGCTATGCGCGCGTCAAAGCGTAACATTAACCCCTTCCCGAAGCAATCGTCTCTTGAACCGATCCAAATGTGTAAGACTGCACGAGGTTGCGAACCTAGGCAGCCACCTTCCCGCTCAGCTCGCGCTCGACACGCACAACGTCCTGGGTATGGGGGTGCTCCCAGAGGGCAGTCGCAGCATCGGGTTCGATGGGCGGAAGGGGTCGGCGCGTCAGCCCACCGTAGCCGTAAAGCTTCTCCAGCAACGCTTTCGTGCCGGCGATGCTCGACTTGGCGATCGTGAAGTCGGCCCGGGCGACGATGCCTTGCAGGCGCTGCGCCTCTGGCAGAAGGGAGGGATCCTTCGCTGCCGCTTCGGAAAGCTCGAAGAGCTTCTGGATGGCGTGCTGTTTGAGTTGCGAGGTGTGGCGTATCGACGATGAAATGCAATCGGGAATGCCACAGGAGGAGGCAAATTAAGTTAGTGCGAATGAAGCGCAGACGCAGAAGGGCAAGGGGTCTGTGGTAAGAGGACGACGGACATACAGGAGCGACGTTGGCCAAGCCCGTGATTGCACCATGCGCCTTCACGTAGGTGGTTGGCAGCAAGAAGTCGATGAACCCTCCCAGGACCAAGAACGGCGCGTCGGGATTCTGACGCGGATGTTGTTCAGCGAATGATACCTCCGACACCGTGGAGGTGATACGAGTGAGCTTCCCGACGTTCCCGCACCTGTATGCATTACAAAGCAGGCGTGCCAGCCATGCGCGAACAGTCAGCTGCAGAATAAAATGCGCAGGACGGGATTAATACCCACGTGAGCTTGACTCCACACAAATTGGGGCACTCCGTTGCGAGTTCAGTGATGAGGTCCGAGTCAAGGTCAATTCCCCCGCATGCCCCAGGATCTGCCGCCAATGATCCGTATCAGTGTCCATCTCGAACCCGAAGACGCGTCGGGAGCTATAGTAGGACGAGCAGAAAGCTTCGAGCGGAGGCATTGGAAAGAAAGGGTCACTAGCACGAAAGGAGGTTTTCACATAAAGAGACCGACCGCCCGATGGAGCAGTGAAGGTGAGAAGGACAACGTACAGTTATAGATTATGACCGGGATGGGGCTCTTCGCGGCGACCTCCGTCCAAAACGCCTTGAGGGCCGTCCTGTTGTTGGCGAGCGCGCCCGCAAAGTAGCCACTAATGATGACGATAGTGTAGTCCGCGCCGGCCTCCGCGGCCTCCTTGCAGAGCTCAATCGTCTCGCGCGTAGAGCCAGCACCGGTGCCAGCAACGATGGGAACCGATACCAACCCAGCCTCGTCGAGAGCTTGTCTAGCGGCTTTGATGAGGATGACACGTTCACTGTGGGAGAGATGATGGGCTTCGCCCATTGAGCCTGCAAGGAGCGGCCGGACGCCAGCCTTCGCGAGACGCAAGATATGGGCAGTGAACGTTGGAACATCTACCAGGGGTGCACATGAACAACTCAGATGGAGGACACATGAATATGTGCGAAAACTTACCGATGTCCTCAGTCTCAGGGAAGAAGAAGGTCGGGATGGGGGCCCAGATCCCAGCCGTCAATGGGCGAGAGATCTTGGTGGTCCCATTGGTTCCATTAACGTGTGGATGGCTCGAACCGCTAAGAGAGCGGCCGCCGACCGCAGCGGATGGGGACATGGTTGGATGGTAGTGAGGGCGGTTAGAGGACTTGCGAGGTACCATAGGGTACCATCCTGGCACCTTATGAGGGGTCGGTTGGGCCAGCTCGGGCCGGCGGTCCGTCGCCGGGCGGGAATAGACCCGCTGTTAGCGGCCCGACGAAAGCGAGCGCGAGCGGTTTGCCGATGCAGGCGACTCCTTCACTGACTTCAGTCGTGCCACGTTCCCCCCTCAACAGATTCGCAAAACAGTCGGAACCTGCGTACCTGCTTGCGCTAAGACGATGTTCCTGCTCTCTGGGACCGCTAGGAGCCGCAGCTTCTCGCTGCATAATAAAATGACATAAAGGTGGCACGACGGTCCGCCGGACAGCTCAAGAGGCTGTCAGTTGGGCGAGTACGAACAGATAGGAAAGAAGCACGGACGTACCACCTCCCACGGTAGACTTCACCCGCACATTTACAAGAAGCTATCAGCTAGCAGTAAGGTTCAATTTACTTGCGCCTACGACAAATGTGTGTCATTCGGTGGCTACTGCTGTTATCGCCATTGCACACGGGACGAGTGTCGCGTGAGGTTGGATGACATGCCCCAGCTGCTGCGATGCGTCCTTTCTAACGTGACCACGGAGGGTATGAGGCGTATGCCGTTAAGTTCTGGTGGCGGATGCTCAATCAACAGCGGACGCCGACGGAGATCAGAGTCACGTACAATGCCGCCACATGATTGGAGATGAGGACGTCATTGCCAGAAACCTTTGGATCAATATGCATGCTTACCGGTCACCTTACAGTCACTAAGAGGTACGCTACAAGTCAAACTTCACTAGCTGCTCTCCAGCGCCACGTTCGATCTTCAACAATCGCTTGGCGACACATCCGTACAAGGGCTTCGTTACCGCGCTCCCTCCGATCAACCCTACACCAGTACTCGCGCCAACGCTAGAAGCTTTCTCAGTAAGCGCTTCCTTCAACGCACGGAGGGTCAGTGCTTGCGACGGAGCGCCGAGGAGTAACAGAAGCATGTGAGCGGTGAGAACTTGCTGGGCGGTAGGTGCCATGCTGGGACCGGAAGGTGCAGAGAAGGAAGAGAAGCTGGACGCTGAAGGGGAGGAAGGTGTCGGACTGCGCGCGGACAGTTCCCTAAGGTATGCCCTACGCGTGCACGGTCAATACATATTGGCCTGAGAATCGCCGAACGGAACACACATGGTTTCCTTGGCACGTGGAGGCTTGCTCTTGTTCGTGCTCTTACCCAGAGCGTCGAACGGATGACCAGGCATGATGACTTCCCCGACGGTAGCCCATATCTTCTCCTACAGTCACGTTGTCAATACCATGCAAGCCCAAGAATAGAAGACCATGGCTTACTACGATACGTTCCAGCTCGGTCGTGACCTTAAGTTTATGGCGGTGATGTGGTGTCGCAGGCATAGGTGGCTCAACGTCTTGCGGGGGAGGAGGTCCTGCATCCACTTCCTTGGGCTCTGGACTTGGCTCGGGTGGGCTGCTCCCTTGGTAATCCGGCATCTCTAGCTTCTCAAACGTCACAGTCGGCTCCGCGGTTTCAGCTCCTTCACTGAGCACTTCATCGACCTCGTCTTCTTCTTCGGCGTCGTCAGCTGGCTCTTCAGCCTCGCGTTCGACCACCTGCTCCGCGATTTGTAAGCTGGGAATCTTCTTCTGGCGGACGACTGGGGTGCCAAATGATGTCGTGGATACATCTCCTAAATCGACTTCTTCGTCGAGAAGGGAGTCTCCTGTGAAATGAAGAGTGCGAGCCGCAGCTCCAGGAGTGTTCCAGAACGTCTCTTCACGTTCATCAGGCGCCTCGACCGACGGAGCCGTAGGAGGAGGTTTGGGTTCACGTTTACCCTTTAGAGGGATCCGAGGTTTCTTCGCCAACTCTTCTTTCTGTCAAACTCTAAACATATATGCGCAAGGAGACGACAAGCAGACAAAGCTCACGCGTTCTTTCAGATACTGAATCTGAGACTGCAGATCACTGATCTGCCGCTCCTCTTTCTTGGCAGCTGACTTGGGTGACAGAGGTGGGGGAGCTGCGTCTGCATCCGAATGCTGGGCTTAATGGTTGGACAATGTCTAGGAGCGTTGCATAGAACTCACTTGTTTCAGCTGCTCGCTCAGACTTTGAATGCTCTCCCGGACTTCCTGCAAACGCTCAGTGATCTGAAGAGCTTGCTCAGATGCTCGGGGCATCGGTCGGATTGATTGGCTACTCGCTTGAGCGATTCGCGTCTGATATCCAGCGCATATACTCACTAACGTTCCAGATACTTCAGCGCCGCATTGGCATACACTTCAGGCTCGTGTTCTCTCGGTGCGCGCATGCCATCTCGTGTGGCATATTTCGAAGATGGCGGCTTGCGGAGCGGTGTGGCGCCCAAGAACTCGACTCGCCCAATTTCCACATTCCCTGTGTCCGCTTCCGCGGCGGCCGGTTGCTGTGGTTGCACCAACGTGAAGAGACCGATCTCTGCAGGATCAATGTCGCGGATGAGATCACCGAGCGGGGTCTCCAATATTGCGCGCGTGAATGGGCCGGCGATATTGGTGTTAGAAGTTCGTGCCGCAGATGCGCGGATGGAGGAGGCAAGCGCAGAGATTCGGTCAACATGGTCAACGAGACTCGCCATCGTGTTAGATGCGGAGCGCAGCTGGTAAGACGATGAGGGAAATGGGATGGAAGAAGTTGGACGCGTCGATCCAAAGCCACAACAAGGCTCAGCCTGTTCTAATGCATCACATGACACACAAACGCCCAACGAGTTTGTGCTGCAAGTAGCAAGGTGAAATTCGCAGTCCTTGATGTTGCTTTCATGGCCGAGGATTAAATGTTGTATTACATTTACATAGATGGAGAAGCGTTCCCTGTGATCAGTAGGCGTAGGACAGCGAGGACATGAGAGTAGGAACGACCCGATTCACGCAGGCGTCGCGATAGACATGAGTTTGAAGATGTCGAGAAACGCGCGGTCCGCGAGCTCCAGTGTGAATTTCCGTATTCCATCGATATAAACGCCAACGCTGCCCTCATACATACAGTGCACAGGGATGCTCTATGAATTGAAAGAAGAAGCTATATATCGGGTAGTGCAGCAAAAACAGGCCGAAAGTCGAGAAGTTGGAGGACAGCGAGGCGACTCATGATGCAATGCGAAAAACGTGTGGCGTGACAAGTGGAAATGAGACAACGGCAAGTAGTGGCGGTGGTGGTAGCGACATAGAGAGGCAATATGGCGAGGGGAAATGGGTGTGGGGTGTGGGTCGAGGATGATGGGGAGGGCGCGCGATGGTGCCAGGTGGGAGGGCGATGGCTAAAGGTGTACGTACGTATACGGGACAGAGCTATTACGAAAATAGAGCTAGAGTTCTTAACGGGGGAATACTTGATTGAGGTAGTGGGCGCGTGAGGCAATGCGTTGCGGCGACGAGTATGGGTTGAGTGGGTATAGACTAATAAAACAGCAGGTGGAGGCGAACTGTCCTTTCGTGTCAATGCAACAACTACGGGGCATTAGAACTTCGAACCAGGGTCCAATGGCCCCAACGGCCCGTACTCCTGCCCACCAGAACGTCCGCCACTGCGCTTCTTCGCATGTGTCTTCCACTCACCCCCAACGCCAGAGCTCACCGCACCGACGCCCATGGGCGTTGAAGGCGACAGAGGCTGCAATAATGGGGCTGACGTCGGCGTTGTTGAGCCCGGAGAGGTCGACCTCGACAACGGCGTGTAACCGTTTGGCCCCCGATCAGATAGTTGATATCGTGTGTCGTGCCCTCTCGCCCGGGCGGGAGACATCCGTCCGTCAAACCCAACCTCAAGCATCGCCTCAAGATCGGTTCCTGCGATGGTTTCTGCGCTCTCCAATGCATGGGGCATGAGGCCGACCGGCGGAGGAGGGTATTGGGTGCTATTCTCATTGTAGCCACCGATCTGTGCGCCCCAATGGTCGTCGTCGGACGAGGCCACCGAGAACGTGTCGGACCCGTCGTATTGACTGAAGACCTCGCTGCGAGCCGTAAGCTCGCCGGTCGATCCGATGTAGGCACCGTGCATCCGTTCGAACTCTCTTCTCCTCTTCTCCTCTCGGCGAATCTTCCGGAGGCGTGAACGTTCCCAGTCTTCCCAGCGTCGCATGGGAACACTGGCAGCACCAACGACCGCAGCACCTTCCCCATGAGCTTCGCCTTTACTTTCACCTTCGACTTTCCTGTAGTCCGAAGAACAGTCAGAGACGCGGACAAACTATTGGCAGTGAACACGTACCGGGTTTCACCCCAGGAGAAGTCATCGAAGTGCCAGAAAGCATAGACGGGAAGGACGAAGTTCCACACTGGTAGCGCCGCCAAGTAAATTAACATCCAGAAGATATACACGACCTTTCGCGTCGTGATGAGGATAAGGACGGCAGGAAGACCCAGGACGGCAATAAGGAGGACTAGGGGGATGGCTTCTTCGAAGTCGTGTGGGGGAGAGAGGATCATGCCAACGATGAGCATGTACGTCAGAGAAATGGCGATGGGAAGGACAACTGTGCCAATAAGATCCATGAAGACGACGAACTGCATGCTGAAGCAGAATGTCCCGCAGAGGTTGCGAACGAGGACGAGTTCCATCAGGTTGTGGATCGTGGAGTTGATCCATCGACGACGCTGCGAAAGGAGGACGCTGAACGTATCAGGGACGACAGTTCTGCACTTCGCCTGAGGAAGGAACATCATCTTGCGATTTGGGAATGTGCGGAGGAGGACCGTGGTCAGGAAACGATCTTCTCCGAGCAATAGCAGGTTCTTCTCGTGAAGTGTAGTCACGACGGACTGGCTGTACTCCTTGACGATCTCGGGTTTGATGATGAGGGGAACCCAGTCGTCGCCAGTAGACTTGCGAGCCTTCAACCGGAACATCGAGAAACATCCGGGGAGACAGGACACACCACCGAATACGGACTCGAAAGCTTTGGCGTTATGGTGGGAGATGAAGTATTCGAAGACTTGGATAGCCGTAACCCATGACTGTCGCTTGTTCGCTATACGTGTCTCGCCGCAGACACCCATGATCATCTGATCATGATGCATACAGTTGACGAGGTACTTGAGGGAATCGGGGTACACTTTCGTATCGGCATCGACCTGAAGAGATTGTTCGCGATGTGTCCATATAGAAGATACAACAAGACTCACCATGAGACAAACTTCAAAGAAATCAGGCGTAACGCCCATAAGGACATGGATCTTGCGGAAGAGGTCGAAATCAAGGGGGCTCATGCGATCGTTGTAGGTGACGCGGGAGAAGAAGTTCATGAGGATCAACTGACTGTCGCGCTTGCCTCGGTTGCCAGGTTTCTTATCTGTAGCTGCCTCTTGTTCCGTTCCACACTTCACGATGATGACGGTGGGCGTTCGTCGACCAGCGACGGCTGTGCGAACGTCCGAGCGTCAAGACGGCATGCCCGACATGAAGCATGCAGAAGACTCACTGTAGTGCCCAGCGTACACCATGGCTCTGTTCTCGCTCTTTGATCCCGATCCGACGGCAGCGTAGCTCATTGGCACCGGGTTTCCAAACCGCGGGTCCGCCTCCAACAGACTGACACAAATGTCGGGCGTGCTCCGCTTCTCTCCCGCTCCGGTGATCATACCATCCGCAACCACAAACAAGAGCTTCCGTTGGTCCGCGTACGACGTGAGCGAGATCGAGTCGAGCGTCGTCCGAAGCGACTCCTCGCCTTCGGAATAACACGTAACGAGACAGACTGCGAAAAGCTCAGCACCTATCTGAGCAAGGCTCATGATGGGCGCAACCGCACCGCTGTCTCGGTTTGTGACGAGGGTGGAACTCGAGGACACCATGGACCGCGCACCCTTGCCGGTGGGCTTCATGAGGCGCTTCGCCCCACCCGGCCCAGCCCATGGCGCTGTACCGTTCGGGTTGTCAATCGAGACGTTGGCGCCTTCAGGCATGACAGCCGGACTGATCGCGGAACGGTTCAGCGCGAGCGAATCGGGAGGGCCAGCGAGACGGGAGGACATGAACCAGTTGAAGATGCACGCCATGGCAAAGCGCACCAGGACGAGGCTCAGGACAACAACGAGGCCGGCGTACAGCACCAGCTGAGACACCGCACATCCTGGCGTTACCTTGTCGATGTTCCCGGCGTAGTACCGCTCGATCAGGCACGGGACGGCAGCACGAAGTTCGGAGCGGTAGTAGAACAGACGTGTTGCATCACGTCCAGAGTCTCCGGACATAGTCTTCAGGACTGTCCGGATGGCAGCGTCGAGGTTATCGGAAGGGATGGCTGTGGGGTGAAGGGCCATGTACGAGTTCATGTTGAGTACTGCACCGTCGATGACGAAGTAGTTTTGCAAAGCCGCGACCTGGTCCCAATCGTAACCAACGATCAGAGTAGTATTGAGGAAACCATCCTTCTGAAAGGTGGTAGCGCTGAGTTGGCCAAGAGGACACTTGTCCGTTTGAGGGCAGGGTGCCTCGGCGGCTGCGCGAAAGGTAAGACCGGTGCAAGAAGGATACTGGCTTGCGTTGCGTTGGAAGAGAGTGGTGATGTCCTGACCGGGTGATTTGAGAAGATCGGTGAAGTTGATACCCTGAGCAGCAGGAAACTTGGTGATGTTCATCTGCCAGCCTTGCACTCCCAACACTCCTCCAACAGACCCCTTGGGTGCGAACTTGCCAGCGACCTGCACGGTGTCGGGACATAGGACTTTCTGAAAGCCGACAGTAAGGAAGCCGACGATACCGCAGAGAATGATGATGATGAAACAGAGGGCGATCTTTTCCCTCCATGCTTGACGTTTCTGCTTGTCTCGGAGGCCTCCTAGGGATTCGAGGAGGAAGTCGGGTGCCCAGACGGACACTATGCGCGAGAATATGCGCCAGGCGTCGAGGGGAGGTCCATCAGATGTGCTAGTTTGTGTGCCAGCCGGGGTATGGGATGCATTGATGAGCGGAGCCGGAGCTACCGTACGCTCTGGGCGGACGAGTGTCTTCGCACGGCGGACAGTGGTGGCCGAGGGTTGAAGGGGTCTCGAGGTTGGGATGGGGACGTCGGAAGGGTCGTACTTGGGACGAGCAGACATGCTCAAGGGGAGGAAAGGAATGAACAGACAAAGAAAGAGAGAGACAGCGTAAGGGAGGGCTCGGGGGTCGGCAGGGAAGGAACGTGGGGGAACAACGTCGGCGACGACGGTCCAAGCGACGACGAGGCAGAAGGCAACGAGCGCGGGTACCGCCCACGGACGCAGAGAGGGCGAGTGGAGCGGTCTAGTCGCTTTTCAAACTCAGATTACTCCAAGGGCTAAGCGCGGTCGACAACATAACGACCACCGAACGATCACCGAGGAAGTCTTGGCAGATCATTTCATCAGACGGCCGCTGACGCCCTCGGACGTCTCTATCAATCAACAACCGCGTCCATGTCTGTCTTCGTTTATCCAGAGCAGTTAGCGAGCATGCCTCTCCTTCTTTCCCGACCACCTGTCCTCCTCCTCGCCGCTCATGGCCACCGTCCTCGAACCGCGTCCCATACCCAGCCCCTCCACTCCTCGCAGATTTCCACGCACTGCATCTGAGCCTCTTCCCAGCCACACACCGACATCAAAGTCACGTCCCTCGAATCCCAGCACAACGCCCCACGAAGATGCCCTCATCTCACAGGTACGGCTGTCATGACCAAGAATCCGATCTCAAAGCAAGAGTGACGCATCCCTGTCCGTTTTCCGAAGCTCGGCCCTCTTGCATCCCAACACCACGTCAGCGAATATAATTGTACGAAGTTCGGTGCCAAAGGTGTGTGTGCATGTTGACATCAAAAATCGTGGTTGCGTTCGTGCAGATGAATATCCGCGCACAGGTTGTCCTTTAGCATACGTGCCGTATTCCGTACAGATGCCAGACCACTATTTGGAGATGCGGACACATCAAACGCGATGTGCAGAACAGCAGGCCTGGTGGCCACACAAACGGCCTCGGAAACTGTCGGTCAAACGGACCTCGACTTGCATGCCGCGGGGCAGCGATGGTGACCCCGTGCCAACTAGCGACTCAGGGCGTTCATCCGTAGTAGACCTTCGGGAACAACTATCTGTGGCTATTTCGTCGTCGATCAGCCTTCCCGCGACTGGGGACGATCGGCCCGCCATAATCAAGCCACCACCAAACTGGCAGACGTCAGAGACCCATCCCATAGTGTGAGTCGGCGAAACTTGTATTTTGCTGTCGTCCGCGCTCATGCGACCAAGCATATCCACCATTATACCACCCGAACTAGTGTCAACTATATCCTCTCGCTTACATCGCCCTGCGGAGACGTCGCCGGTTGTGTTCAATGTTCCGCCTTCACACCTTCTCGATCGCATGGTCTCCACACCCATCCCACTGTCCGACGTTGGGCCGCCAAACCCACCCAAACTCGCATCCCCGCCGGTGGTGCCACCTTCCATTGCTCCTCTCGTCATCCCACAGTCCTCTCCCGCTCTATCTATCGCGAAGTCGCTGAAACTCTCCAGCCTATTCTGGGTCCACCCGACGGTAAGGTGCGCCTTGAAGAGTGGCGGCGAGGAGTCACCACAAACACCGCACAAAAAGCGGCCCAGACCCGTTTCCCTGATCGTACCAAATCGCGGAAGTATGGATGAGGCCATTTTGCAGCGTCCAAAAGTCGTACGCAACTCGTCGTCGCCGACGCTGGCAGGAGGGCGGCCGAGGCTGGAAACTGAGCGGTAGGTGGCTGTCACCTTTGACTGTTACGATGCGAGGAAGTCATGGCATTTCGACAGAAACCATCACCCACATCCGCTCCCCCTAAATTCCACTCTTCCTCTTCTTCGACATATTTCCGCTATCAGCCTCTCCGTCCCCACCGTCCCACCGGAACCGACAGGCGGAGGTTCGAGGGTCTTGGGAAACCTCTACATGTCATCATGTCCTGGGAAGAAAGGTAAATTCCATGACCATTAACGCCGATCCGCCGCTGACACCTTCGATGCTCAGTGAGGCTGGACGGCCCCGTACGGGGACGCAACACTGTGTGCAGGGATCTGCGGTACGACTTATCGCGCATCAAGCGGGCAGGGACTGCGTGCATCGTCTGGTATGTCATCCATCGCAGTGACGGCACACTCGATTTGAGACTGATAATACTTCTGAACAGCTGCCTCGACAATACCGAGATGCAAACTCTTGGCGTTACATGGACGGAGTACGTCCAGACCGCCAACGAGCTCAGCCTCGACGTCCTACGGTGCGCGAGTACCCACCGCATCCCGTTGAAGTCTTGGTCGATGGCTAATATCAGGTACAGAATACCTATACCTGAAGGCCTCGCTCCCATGGATCCCGCGGTCCTAGACTCCCATTTGACGAAACTCATCAGGACCTACACCCTCCGGGGCGATGCGATCCTCGTGCACTGTCGGGGCGGTCTAGGACGTGCAGGCCTCATTGCATGCTGCTGGATGCTGAAGCTCGGGCTTTGCGGATGGATGTCGGAGCCTCTGCTTGTAGACCGTGACGCGTCTGCAGGCTCTCCAGCATCGCGAGTGGCCAACGCCGATCAGGCTGCCAAAGGTGAACAAGTCGACGGGGAGATCGTGCGTCTGGTGGAACGCCTCATTACGGTCGTCCGGAGGCGCAGGAGTGTGAAAGCTGTGGAAACGTACGAGCAGGTTAAGTTTCTGGTTGAGTACGTGCAGTTCTTGAGGGACCGAGCGGCGTCGAAGACTTCGTTCTCTGGCGATCTCTTTGTTTCCTGGGATGCTCAGGTGGACTGAACATGTTTTCTGTGGTAGTGTTGTTGCCATCTACTTTGGACATAGGAAGGAACTTCTGTTGTAATGAGCAACATCTCTGTTCTATTCAACCATCGCCTTTAAGACCTCATTCGGATTTTTAGCATATAGTAGGACTTTACTGTTACGCGGAAGAGTTGAATGTAAAGGTTTTTTCGATTCGCTGCTATCAACAGGTCTGAAATGAACCCGCGAACAACATTCAACTGCGCGTTCGTACATAGCAGGCTGGATTTTCCTCGTTTGGCGCAGCACGAATATTCTGGAGGAAAAACATAACCTAAATCGGGTGATAAGCTCGTCCAGATCTGCAGAGCCACAGCACCAACCGCGTCACGGTGCTAGATACTTACGCTCGCAAGTGGGCGTATCTTGGCTAACGCTCCCAAGACATCCTCGGATATGACGCCCAAACTTGCTTTTACTCACCACCAAGCCGCCGGTGCCATGCAAGTGTCCTGCGACAGCACGTTTTCCCTCGCCGAGAGCGTGGATGCCGCGGCCATCCGCAAGACCGCCGTGACGCTGTGCGGAGAAAGGGCCTCCGCATCAAATGCGGCCGCAGGACTTCCCTTCGCTCTCGCTCCTCGAAACATCGAGGTGCCTGCGGAAGTAGAGATGTTCCTCAAGCAGCTGACGCGCACCGCTAACGCTGCGGCTGCGTCCGTGCTCTGCGGCAGCATCCTCGCCGGACACACGAGCGACGCCGACGATTTCGGCGACGTCGCGATCTATCTAGGCCCTGGCGATTTTGGCCCGCGCCACGAGCGGGACGTCCTGCAATTGTTGGGCCTCGAGAAGGCCATGTCTCCGCATAACGGTAGCGATGTCTCGCTAACGGTGAGTGTGGTTTCCTCCTGTCAATTTGGGGACAGTGTGGGGGGGGTGGAAGTACTGCACGTTGGGGGAAGTGAAGAGAGAGCCTCGATCGGCGATCGAAGCCTGAGGGCATTCTAGTCGACGTTTACAGTCACAATCTGTTTGAACCGGTTACCACTGACACGGTTACTTACTTACTGACGGTGTCGTCCTCAGGCGACACATCCGATTGAACTATCGTCCGCGAATTTGATTCCGCGCACGGTGAACGCGTCGATTGGCGACGTCCCGGGGGACGCAATTAAGGAACTCGGCAGTCTGCTGATGCAGCTGGAGGATCGATACGCATTCTGTGTCCCGGGCCCTGCAGTTCTCGTCTTCTACTTCCTCCTGGGTCGCGATGAACAATCACGCTGGATGGGTCTTACAGGGGTCGGGGTGCATTCGTAGCTCAAGCTCAGCGCCTAGCAATGCCCCATTTGTGCACGGATACAGTTCTTCTATATATTAACACGGATGTTTTGTGGGCGGGAAACGTCTCTCCGCGTTCGGGTACAGTCAGGGATGGAATTGTATTTTGGGATGCACCAGTAGGTGACGATTCACACCGGCTCCCCGGTAACCGAGGAAAAACATAAATCCTCCCATCCAAAGCCGTCCAGCTCTTGCCTTTTTACGGCTGTCACAGCCAGGTAATGATGGGACAGACACATGTACTGACACTTCCGCTTTCGTGAGGAAAGTAAGCGGAACGTGCCCCGCTGCCTGCGGTCTGGTTAACGAACGGCGCGGGACTGACGACATGGAGGTGACAGCATGCTGCCGAACTGCGCTGGTACCGCTTGTTATGTACTTAGCTCATCACCTCCACCTCGATAAGGTTAACTTCCTCAAGCTCTAGACATTATTGCTAATATTGGTCCATTCCGAATGAATGCGTTTCTAGTTGGGATGATAAGTATTGTGACGAGTGTTGCCGTCTCTTTGTCCTGGTATACGTAAATCATTGGTTTAGTACTAGTGTTACTAGCCGTTGCTCCTCTCCTGCCACTTCGACCCGAAGGGATAACGTCGGAGACATTGGAAACGTACAGGCGTCGAGCGCTGTTCTGTACCGCCAAACACACCCCCTCATCACCACACATCATGGTGAATGGGTAGCTCTCAGGGCAAGGGCAACATCGAACTGATGGTCCGTACGCGAGATGGTACGCGATGTCTGTTCGTCGGTGTTCGGCATCGCAACCAGCGTGGGCAGGACCTGATGACAAGGCGAGGATGACAGTCTGTGCTGCGTGGAGGGTCGCCGAAAGCCGTCGCAGCCGTCGCATTGTGGGAGCTCGTGCAACCATGGTTCAATACAATCAAGGTAGAGGGTCTAGACGGGGTTGTGTGATGCTTTTCTTGATACAGGGACCAGAGCCGAAGTCAGAAGTGGCAGAGAAGAACGAGAGGCGGCTTAAGTGACAAGATTGTGCAACTTACACTTAACTGATTAGATAAGGCGATCCGGTTTGATTGTGGCGCGAGGCGCCAGAGTGGGCCGCTGTGAACCACGATGAGCACTGCTGCATCGGTGGGCCCGCCGTCTGTCGGGGCAGCTGCGCCCCCATCAGGCGGCCCCTCTGCGGACCTAATGCCTCCTCCCCCTGTCCCATCGTCCGCCCAACCTTCTGCCCCAGAGAATGCGGACACCCAGGCCCCCGTGCCAGCCGCCATCCCCCTGTCGGAGCTCGCAACACTCCGCGCAAACATCCTGACCCTGACAGAGCTCAACAACCGTCTACAGGCCGTTCGCAACATCCCTGCGCAGTTGTTACGGCCCCCTGGATCAGACCCAAACTCGACGCTGCTCACGCATGGGTTCAAGGAACTCGGCGCTATCGCAGATGCGGTACGTACAGACAAAGTGCAAGATGCGCTCAAGGCCGCGCGGAAGAGCGAGCGTGCCGATGCGAGCGGCCTAAATGCAAACCTTCGCCGAGAAACCCTCAAACGAAGGCGAGTCCACGAGTCCCGCCGGCATCTCTCTGCATCAGTCACTAAATGCACATCCAGACGACCCCCATCCCCGGAGTCCCCACAACCGTACCGGGAAACGGAATCAAATGAGGCAGCTTTCTTCCCGCCAAAAGAACGCGGCCAGGTTCCAGTGCGGCTCGAGGGCCTCCCCGCATATATCCGCGATCACAACAACGCCAGCAAAAATAAGTTGCACATCGTCGCCCCGAACAAGGCGAGAGGCCTCGCATGCCCCGTAACACTCCGATTCACGGCTCCCAACGTCGTTACGGTCTACTTGACGTTGGACGTCCCGACTGGGAACGACCGAGGTTTGATTATCGAGAATGCCACCGCAATTGGAGCTCGAGAGCAGGTTCGGACATGTTCACGGTCTGAATACAGTGCAGCATTGCACGGCTCACGGATCAACCCGTCAGAAACCACCCCATTCCCAATCTAACTACATGGCGTTTCAACAGCTTTCCCAGCAGCTGGCGAAGGTTATCCGATCTGATCCCTCTGCGCCTTTGCAGGCCTACGTGGTGCGTTTGCTCTGCGGTCACTGAACTCATTAGCGGAGCGATCACCGAATGCTTACGTTCAATCAGGCCCTCTTGAGCTCATACGACCGACTGTTCGTCGATACATGCTCAAATTGCCAGCGTGTGATATCCGCTGAAGGGCATGTCCCTCCAGTGGTAAGAAAACGGCTGATTTCCCCTCCAACCAATTCGAAAGCACCGGTATGGGACGTTCGCCACGTCCTTTGCAAGTACGAGCCACCACCACCGCAGCCGAACTCAAGCGAACATGGCATCGAGAACGGGGGCGATGGAGGTGGCGAGAACAATAGTGGTGTCAACAATGCGTAGCCCTCCTATCCCTGTATTTCTTTGACCCTGACGTCGGCGGGGACATCGACGCTGTTTTCCCTTCCGTCCCTGGCGATCGTGTTGTTAAGGTCCGTGTCCCTTTCGGTAAGCAACAGGCCCTCGCACAAGACGGACGCTTTCTTCGTGTGACATGACTTATAAGGGGCACGATCGATGTCCTGGTCATAACACAATGCTGGACGACGTTGACATCATGCCCGGACCGGCACCAGTCGCTATGTTTTGACACACGGTTCTTACGACGGCCGAAATCCCCACCGTCCGCCAGGACAACATGCCAGGCAACTACAAGAAACGTTAGCTTGGGGACCCCAAAACCTCGCAATGCGATGCGGGGCCGGACTGGAGAAAACAGCGCTAGCACGAGGGGCGCTGAGCGCCGGTACCAGAGGTCGGGTTCCAGCCGCAAGGGGTTGGAATGGAGTGCAGCTGGATGCCGCGCATCATGGAGGAGCATGGAGACTGGGGATGGATGGCCGGTCCGTATTAACTGAGGTCGGAGGTCGACGGCCCCACCGCCTCCAAGCTCCCGCAAGGTGTGCACTGATGCAAATTGCGCGTCAGCGTTAGCGCTAGCGCGTGCAGGGTTAACATCGCGCAGCCGGCGACGGAGTTGAAAGCGGCCAATCAAACTGTGATGCCGACTGCGAAGGCGAGAGGCTCACTTGGAGGAGTTTGAATTGTTAGAGGAGGGCAGAACGGTTCTCCCGGGCTGGAAGATAGCAGGAGACAGCACGCGTCGACGGTAAGTATAAGGTAAGTAGCATTGAGAGCACCATCTGTCATGGAAGGGCCGCGACGACAGACTGGGCGCAGGTGAGCATTTACTTGCAACTCAGTGGTCAGTGGGCACCAGCAGGTACCAGGTCCCCTCACAGCGCGCGCTGGGGGTGCTGGGCACACGATTCTCGCCACGTGGATGTTTCGAGGTTGACGGGGCAAATCTCGATCGAAAATTCACCCCGACCATCCTGCCCTCGCGCATTTTCCTGTGTATTTCCTTCAGTGACATTTTGAATGACCAAGTACTGACATTTCTCCTCGCAGCTCATACTGTATCCACACCACTCGTGTGGATTTCTGAGGCGGACCAGGGCCGTCCGACTCCTGCCGGGAGCGTTCGTCAAGGTCACCGTCCACCCCGCGTCGCGCACTCTCAAATTTCGTTGATTTCGGCTGATGGCAGCTTTACAAATGAAGTTTCGGGCCCACCTTTAGATCTTGTGCTTGTGGTTGCGTTTGTGCCTGGCTTGATTGGCCGAACTCGGACTCGGAGGCACGCTACAGCCCCAGCAGCTGTTCGATCGGCGATCGCGTCGCTGCCCTTGCACCGCTCACCTTACTCAATCAGTTACATGCCAAAAAGCGCCTCTACTTATAGGCCTCCCAGCCTGCGCGCTCGCCAACAATACATCAAATATTTCTCCAATTACCTGCCTTCCGCACCCGGTCCTCTTCACGACCCCTCCTTTTTCCACGTTCGTATATTATACCCGGCGCCGACCTTGTCCGTCTTGTTTCCTACCCCGGCTCACCTCCACCACATCACTCTCTGGCTTCGTCGACGACCGCGGTCCCCCCGCCTCCGTGTACATCACCTCCCCTACACAGTCTACGCGCTGCTGCCTGACCGCCACTCAAACAGGGTCTTCCAGCCCGTACTTTTTCTCTGGCGCACGACCTAGATGACGGTACGCTCCGCTTATTAAACGCTTTGTCCCCGGCCCAATGAGATTTTGTCAAGGTACCCTCGGCGCTGCCAGCTACTCATCAGACCACTCCCACTCTGTACAACGGATCATCATCCAGCGCCCTCGACCTTCCCTCGCCTCACCTCCCCGGCATTCCACTATTCAATTCTGGCGTGATGTCGGGCAAATCGATGCCTCTCTTCGGTACGTCCCGTTTTCCGGCACCCATTTTGTCTTGTGTTTTCATTGTCGCGCGTAGCGTCCTCGAGTGCGCGACCCCCGCCTGCACGCACGCCACCGTCCGTGTCATCCCCCGGACAGATGTTCAAGATTCTCCGATATACCCCGCAGGAGGGACCAGCAGGCACTACAATCTGGGTCAGCGTTCAATTCAGTCTCATCCGTGCACAGACGACCTTCCTTCGGATTGTCGTCGGCAATCTCGCGTTGAGTACAACGGTGCGCGCATCCAAGTCAGAGCAGAAGAACGAATGGGAGCTCGAGGCCGTCATCCCCGAGCTGCAAATGGTGTCGTCGGATGCGCCTGCCTCATCATCGACAGTGCCACTCACCGTGCAGGCGTTGAACCACTCCAACGTGCCTCTGGACACGCTTACTTTTGGGAAGTTCACCTACAGGCGTCGTTGTGCGTTGCTCCCTCATATCGCCCCCGCGTGTTCTCCTCATCGATCAATTAAATTTATCTTCAGGTGCCTCGTCCTCACCTCCTGTTCGATGCAAGCAGGAGGTTGTTGACACACTCGATCTTGGCCCCCCGTCGACCCCGGGCCCTCCGGACATGAAGTCTATTCAAGCCTCGCCGCATCGATGCCATGCGGAGTTGGCCCGCAAAAGCTCGCGTCCAACACCTGCGAGTGGCACCGCGCGCGCTCATGTGCTGAACGCCACTATGGCTGCCAAGGATGCGCAGTCGGCGCGGGGGCAGCTGAAGAAGCAGTCGCTCATCCGGGCGCAACGTTCGAGCACTGACGGTGACGACGGGCGCAGCCACCTTCGGGCAGTCCTGCAAGTCGAGACGCCGACTGAGACGATGGCCGTCGTCGACGACTGGGACGAAGAGGAACGTAGGATGGGACGTCGACTCGTGCGCTTCACGCGGGTCCAGGACGGCTGCACCTTGCACGTCGCGTGCGAAGCCATCCAACCATCGGAGTATACCGACGGGGACACCGTCGTGTCTTGCATCTATCGACCGCCGGAGGCCATGGGGCCTGGGGACCCGCCGGCGTCTCAGTGCTGCATCACGTCTGTCGACATCATCTTTTTGCTCGAGTGCCTCGTCGGCGACATCTTCAATATCGAGGAGAAGAACAGGATCCGCAGGAACCTCGAGGGCTTCCGTCCGAAGACCGTGTCCAAAAACAAGGTCGGCACCGAGGAGTTCTTCCAGAAGATCATGGACTTCCCCGCGCCGAAACCTCGGAACATCGAGAAGGATGTCAAAGTCTTCGACTGGGCTGTGTTGCCCCAGGCCCTCGACAAGATCATTTCCAAATACGTATGTTTCCTTCCTGCTATCCGCCTTGCACAACAGTTTGTTGACGTTGGTTTGCGCTCTAGACCTTGTCTCCAAGCTTGGCGAGGGAAGGTGACTGTATCATCTCTCCGATGTCCCAGCCGCCGACTGTCCCATCCACCTTACCCCGTCCATGCATCGCTACACCATATACCACTTCGTCTACGCCAGAGGATACCCCCTCAACGTCGCCTCAGCAACCATACTTCCATAATCACGCGGCGTATCACGGTCCCCAGTACGTCCCCGGGTGCCTAGATTTGGTAGACAACAACTACGTTGCCACGACCGCCCTCTCGTCTACCGGCTCATACCACACCTTGCTCTCCCACTCTCAACCACACTCGGACACCTCGTCCACTGTGCCCACGCTCTGCGCAGGTGGTGTCTCCCTCATGCCTTCCAACGCATCCGTGCCTTACGCCGACTCGCCGCACGCTCTTTACCAACCTCCCTATTCCGGCCAGGGTGAAATTGAATCGGGCAGCGTCTATGTGCCGCCCTATGATTCCCCCGATTATCAGCGAATGACGATGACATCGTCGCCGCACGGATCTCAATCATTCCTTTAATTCCCCAAGCTCCGTCTCCCCATGTCCGCGTGACGCATCGAACACTTCACTTGCTTCAAAATTCCCCGTGTCTCGCCCCCCGTTGTTCCTGCTGTCCGTCACACTGTGTATGTAGCCTTAGCAATCTGGTCCTCGCCCCCTCGCCCCTCCTGTAGTCGCGATATAACGTAGCAGTATTATGTGCACTTGTGTTTTATTTATAGCATTAATTCTCATCGCTCTTATAATAATAGCGGTCCTTGTCCGCCATCGTTTGGTAAGTATAACAGAACCCGAAACGCCTCAATCGGAACGTCTATCTCAGGTAGGTTTATACGAATTCACGTCACTTGCTTGATCGCCGATGTACATCGTCCCCCATCAAACCCTGCACTAACCTCATGAAGCCGCGATATCACCGCTGCGTCAATGAGCACTCGCACCCACGACGTCGACATTGGAATTCAAAGAATCGGTATTATGGATCGTGAGTTACACTGTACAACATTAAAAATAATCCAAATACATCGAGGGAGAGACACGCAAGGCGTAGCGATAGTCCACAGATGAAAGCAAACCCGCGGTTGGAATTAGATGAAAGCACTAGAAAAGGCGATCGACAGCGGCGGACGAAAACACGAAGCCCGAGGAATCTAGGCCCCCCACATGATCAGCCATCCCGCCGCCCGAAGTTGAGGCTGCCTAGCTTTGAGAAGCGACCCTTGATGGACCCGATGCTGTTCAGCGTGGAGGTCGTAATTGATGCGGCCCCGGACATGGTGGCCACTGGAGCATTACCAACGGTCACAACAGAGTTACGCGGCGATTCTTCAGACAAGGAGTCGCTGCCACCGTTGTCTCCGGGACCCGATGACACTCCGTTGAAGCCATGCCTGGCAAGATGTGCCAGGTGGCGCTGGAGGGGCGTCTGCTTCATCCATGGTGCCTCAGCCACGGATAGTCCGTTCTCCTGTGATCGGGGAGACAGCGGAGATGCTGACACGGACGTCACGCCGACATGTATAGGGCCGACATTGAGAGGTTGGGATCTGCTGTAGAAACGTCAAAGCCCATTATGAAGGGGACTAAAGAGAAGGACGAACATCGTGTTATAGTTGGGCGACGGCATGGCGGCAGACGGAGGAAGACGAGTTGATGTCGGGACCGCATCCATGGCCCGTGGTTCGGGGGTGGAGTCGACAGGCAGTCGCTGGATTTCTTCAGCAAAATTCTTGAGGAAGAATTTCTCCAAGGTAGCGTGGAAGGCCAACATCTCTGGGGGGCACAGTCGTCCATGAAGTTTCAGACAGCTATCAATCATGCGAACCTGAAGTCGAGGTCAGTAGCACGACAGCGCCAAACATCACTAGTACTCTTACTTGTTCATCTATCGCAGTGCGAAGTTTCTCAACCTGCTCGACCCTGTCGGGGTATCTTGCAATATAGTCCTCCGATAGGAAGACCTGGCGGAAGGCGCCCACACCACTGTTCAGTGGAGCATCGACGGCAGCATTCAAGCTCATCGCAAGGGCATTGGTTGAGAAGTGCTGAGCCGTCTTCGCGAGTGACGAGTATTTCTGATTGAGGCCAGCCAATTCGCGCGTCCGCTGTTCCACTTCGAGAAGGGCCGTCTCCACTGGCGACACTGGGACAACCTGTACCCCAATTACCTCCGATCGTCGGAGAACCGTCGGGAAGTATTCCTCAGTGGTCAGATACGTTTTCTCAATCCAGACTTCCTCCGTTCCGTCGCGGGCAATCTTGGAGAGGGGGCGCGAGTAACTGAACAAGTTAATAGCACTACAATGATAGGACATTGTAAATTTACGGCTAAAACGAAAGTAAAAACATCCTCATACCTGTGCTCGTAATACGCGCGGACCTGGGGAGGGACATCGGGATTCGTGAAGATGGGAAGTTCGCGGCGTGGCTCGGGCACGACCGCGGTACATTGAATATACTGGTCGTTACCGAAGCGGATGTCGACAGGAGGGTCGCCCATATTCTTGAGGAGTGAAGCACCAGGGTGCTTGTTGAGCATGCGCTCGCAGAATGCACCGAACTTCTCCCACTCGTATCCACGATACTGGTTACAAGCAGAGGATTACCACATTGTTCCCTGAGATGATAAAGCATACTCACGATAAACTGCTTGTTCCGGATAGCGTTCGGGAAATTCCCGTAGAACGCGACTCTGAAGTAATCTGAATAGTACCGCTGGTCGGTGATGATATGCTCCAAGAGAGCTGCCTGGTGCCGAAGGATCTCTGCAAGGCGTGCACTAGAAATTGACGTCAGCGCTGAGCGGCAGAAGATGCTAACGAAACACGTACTAGTTGAAGGTGACCTCCGCATGCTTTGCTGCCAGGTCCTTGCAGATCTCGTATGCGCTCTCCCAAGCCTTGCCTTTGCCTGTAGACATCCCTGGTCAGCGCACAGTGTTGGCAATACGCACACCCTGACGTACCAAGATAGTCCAGAATGAGAAGACAGAGCGTCTCCTTGCGATGGAAATGTGATTGCTGGGGCAGGCCAAGGTCTTCCATGGGCGGAGCGAAGGCGTTGAGATCCCACTCGTGTAGATCGGCGTGGAGCTTGAGAGTGAGGGCAGCTTCCACGTAGTTCTGGGACTGAAGGTGCATCTAGAAGACGAATGATTCGTTGCACATCCTGCACAAGAGAATAGATGTTGCTGGCTTACGTTGACAAGCTGGTGCACGTACTTGATGTACATCTCATCTCGTCCAATACGTCGGATAAAGTTCATCAGGCGCAGCTGTTCAAACCGTATCAGAAAACGAGCATTCAAGGAAGAAACGAAACCCTACCGTAGCGATGACCCGGTCATCTGCGTACTCCTCGCCTTCCGGCAAGGCGCGAACGCTCAAAAGCAACTCGAGGAAGACATCGACGGAGTCGAGGAAGAGCGTCACGCGGGTGCGCAAGTCCTCATCCACATCCGAGGAATCGAAGAGGTGTCGGAGATGGCCGATGAAGAATGCACGAGAGATTTCGTTGTTTTTGCTGTCAGACATGAATAGGGTATCGAGTTTGCTTACGAGCTCGTTTTCGATGTGCTCGAAGCTGCGCGAGATGTGGTACTCCGAGATGATCATGCAGTAGAGGACCTGCACAGCGTTCTCCCGAAGCTGGTCGTGGTGACTGAGACACAAGTTGACGATGTGCCCGACAAGCGAGTTCAAGGCGCCCTGGTAGTTCTGCGGCAGCGTTAGACTATCCTGAACGTTCGCGGGAGGACGCCAGTCACTTACGGTATACCGTGCGAGGGCGATCTCTTCGGTAGCGGTTTCATCCGGCCAACCCAATGCACCCCACAGGCGCAGCAGAAGCATCGCGCCCTCACCTCGGATATCTCCCGCAAGACGCCATACAGCTCGTCGTTTCTGCAAATGTTTGTTAGAATGACTCCCATCGCAGTAGCGCACGTGATCCGGCTCACCTGGGGACTGAACTCCTCGATGACCAGATGTTCGGACGAGAGCATCTTCAGGAGCACATAGAAGCATTCTTTCCACAACGGAACGTCGAAAGGCCGCCCAGATGCCTCGTCAGGCACAAACTCTCGCTCAAGCATCGTCGCAACCGGGTCCATCATCTTGAGCAGCACGCGATGCGCGAGGATGTTGACATTGAGCCAGTTCTTCGGGAACGCTTCGTTGTCGAGCATGGAACCTGCGGCCTTAAAGTACTGGAGCAGCAATGCCGCAAGGTGGTCGCGCCCCTCGATCTCCAGGATGCTCTCCAGGAAACCCACAACGTGCTTCTTCGGAGCAGACAAGATAAGGACGAGGATGACGATGGCGACCTCGCCCAGACCAGGGCTGAACTCGGGCTTGACATCCAGCGTCGCGGAGGAGCTCACGGCCGTTTTGGGGGCTTGCATTGCAAGGGAGAATGGATACGACTCCGGGAAGGTGACGGGGAAGCTATTCGTGACCGGAGTGGACGATCGGTTGCGCTCGACGGCTCGGAGGGACGCAGGGTTTTGGTACTCTTGGTATGCGTCCAAGAGCCTTAACAAACGAAAGGTGAGTGGTTAGTTGGCAAGTAATAGTGGCAACCCTTACCTAGGCAGAAGGGACAGCAAGTATTCGATATTGTATTGTTCCTGCCTAAGTATGTTGGGATTGGATGTGATCGCTGGGTCGACCAGACACTGTTGCAATTTGTCGAGCATAATGGCGACCACGGTGACCGATAGACGGATGCTCTCTAACCAGCTTACGCGAGCGGCATCCTTGGCCGACTCAGAATCTCCGGGCAGCGTCTGCGTGTACTCGTCGAAACGACCAAATTGAGGCTTGATCCAGATGACAACGGCTTCGACGAGGAGGCCGCGTGACTTCGAGTTGTCGAACAGGAAGCCCTTGACGATCTGGAGGTACATGATGAGCTTCCAGATGAGGATCTTGCCCTTCGTCGACGCAATCGCGTTCGCGAACGTCGTGGCGATCGCGACGAGCTCCACGATGGAGAAGACTTTGCCGAGCTCAGGAAGGATGGAGGTGAAATGCTGGAGGGCGATCGTCTGCGTGCCGATGATGGAGGGCGGGGATGTCGTAGACATCATACGGTTGACCTCAACGAGGTGCGCGCGCAGCTCGCGCTTGAACGTGGCCTCGAGGTGTTCGGCGGTCGCGCCCCCGCCCATGCCAAGCTCCTTCGCCTTCTGAAGCTCGCGAGAACGAGCGATGAACTTAAAAATGTAGTGCCAGACCTTCAGGGCCGCGCGCAAGGATGAGGCGGTGTCATTTGCTGTTGGGTCCTGGAGAAGACGGTTCATAGAGTGGATGATGTGAGAGGCCGCGGACGCGCAGGTGAAGTGTCTATCGATGTACACGTCCAAGACGGGCTGGAAGTTGCTGAAACGGCGATCTTGGACGATGCCAAGAACGGTCACTAGTGCGTTGAAGACGAGGTGATCCATCTCGCCTGACTGGTTGTTTGACGAGACCAGGATCGCGAAAAGGGAGTCGAATATGTCCCGCAGGAACTTGACAATCTCGACCTCGCCGACGAACGTGAACTTGCTCAGAATGGTCGACAACAGCTCCTTGTCGGTGATTTGCTCCCAGTTGAGCAGACTGAGGAGCACTGAGTTCTGCGTGAACTTCGTTGAGCAAAGGGACGATCGGATCACCAGACTGTCGCGCATGGGGGGCGCAATTCTCTGCAGCTCAGGGGGAACATAGACCTGTTCGGGGCGCTGATTGGCGGGTAACCAAGGTGTCGCCTGCAGATACATGTCTGTCGTGATCTGAGAGAGGCGGTCCGCGCGGTAGAGCACCAGGGTGTGGCTTCCGTCCTCGAGGAACGCACGTCGGTCTGGGAAGAGTGGGAGGTAGGCAAACGCGAACGGACGATCCGCCGTGTCTACGCTCCTCGACGAGCGTTCTCTGGAACTCCGTTGACGGAAGGTAAAGAAGAGGTGCCACTGCTGCGCGCCATTGAGAGGGAGCCTCAGCTTGACGAGCTCGCCGAAGTGTGGCTGCGTCGTACGCTGGAAGACCATGGAATGGAACTGCGTGACCTCCGGCTCGCCGCTGCACTGCGAAATGACTCGCTCGATGGTCCGACCGTCCTGGTCCCTTACTTCCATCGTCACCTGCACATTCCCGGTCACCGCGCCCACCTGCCCGCGGGCGAAATTGGCAACATTTCGGCGCGCGTTCGTACTTTGAGACGCCGAAAAGTCGCCACTCCAGAGCTTGGTGTAGAGCTCGTTCCGCACATCGCCAGGGAAAACAACGTCGGCGAAGCCAAGTCGCAAGCTCAGGGGCGTGTCTTGCAGGAGGGATGAGTTTTCACGGACAATGGTCTCCGCGTCTCCGTAGAAGACCTTGATCGAGACTGCGAGCATCTCGGCCCTATACAGACATCAGAATGTGCACGCATTGATAATGATAACAGGGAACGTACCTCGGCGACTTTTCGTACTCCCTTGAATTATGGTTGAGGATATCCTGGTGGAGCATCGAGAACGTCGTCTCGTTGGTAGGCACGTAGATTGGCATCGTGTGTTCCCTCGTGGACGAGACTTCTGTCTGCTCGGCAGCCATGGAATTCAGCTGCGACAGCTCAAGCACCGCGCACCCAAATGGTCGACGGAAGAACTGCGGGGGGTCCACAGAAGTCGGACTGCGGCCAAAGGAATCACTGGACATAGTCGCGTTATAGCCGGAACCGATGATTGTCTGTCTCGGGTTCTCCGAAATGGAGCCCATGTTGCTTCCCATCTTGAGCGAGCCGTTCCTGACGATCTTGCAGACCAGAAAGATGGGGTCCTGCGCATCCGACTGCACAAGGTCGGTGAAGAGCGTACGAATGCGCGCAGAGGGGTCGCGCGCGAGGACACCATTGTGGTTGAGCACGGCACAGAAGTCCTCCGAGACGAACCGCGCGTCTGCCTTGTTGTAGAGGGAGAAGTAAAGCTCAGCAGTCTCTCCAGGGGCGCAAGGTGAGGCCACAAACGCGCGGACGTCAAGGAAGACATGGTAGAACTTCGCTCGCGCCCGAGATGGGGAGGTCGGGGATAGTGAGCCGATGAGTCGGGAGTGCCCCCGAGGACGCGGAGCATCGGGGAACGAGGGATGGAGGGATGTGGAGAGCGGGATGCCAGAAGGTCCAGAGACGGAATAGTCGATCGAGCCGTTGGCGTGGGGGAGTTTATATGGCGCGTTCGGCACCGGAGAGACATCCATGTGTGCGAGAGAGGCCTGTAGCGCGTACATGCGAACAGCGCTCATCCAGCTCTTCGTGTCAATCTCGCCCTCGACATCCACATTGACCAATCCGCCCCAAGTGGGATGGCGAACGATCACATCGAGACCCTGAAGGATGTTCCCCGAAACGAGTCTAGCAACGCATTCACGCCGTAGGTTGACAGTTTCCTCGGAGCTGAGCGTCTGGGATAGGAGTTGCCGACGACCAAGGTGGAGGGCTTCGATGTACTCGCGGACGACGTGGAAGAGGCGGTAATCACGTTGGGCGAGATATTGAAACATGAGAGCATGCCATTCTCGCAGGGCAGACGCAATTTCGTCAATGATTGGCTGCGAAGAGCCGGACACGGTGTCATCTCCAGATGTGAGAGTGGGACGAGGGGGTAAGGGCTTGTTGAACTGGGACTCAGTGGGGGAGGCGGAGCGGATGGAAGCGGGATACACTGGTAGGCGTGCGCGGGTCGATGGCGCTTGGTCAGGAGGTGGGGTGAGCTTGAATGATTTCCGGGTAGCTGCGTCGTTGACTTCTTCGTCTTCCTCGCGCACGGGATCCATCTCTCTCATAGTTTTGTTCCAGTTTGCGAACACCTCCTCGGATGTCCGTCCGTCCGCAGGGCTGTTGAGCGCGTTGAAAAGTTCCGTGAGCCGTCCTTCTGCATCTGAGACCTCATCTCGGACGAATATGTGGGACGCGGGGAAGATGCCAATGAAGACTTGCTGCAGCTCATCTGCTCGCGCAGACGGTTTGGCGTTTGAGGTGGACGGATCCGAGGATAACGACCAGTTCACTTGCGGTCGTCGGGAAGTACAGACAACATACCTACAGAGAGTCGGTAAGTATGGCAGTGTGATGTCCTGGTTGCAATCTGAGAGGCAGGGCCCTGGCTACAACTTGGCAAATGCGCGATGGCCAACGTCCATGCGAAACCATAGAACATCGTGCTTGGCAGCGGAGTGGAAACCAAGGATGCGTTGGCATGGCGTGCGGAACAGGTGCAACGGTCCATGAAGATAGAATGCTCACCCGCGGTACCAAATTCCCTCGACCTCCTTGTCCCTCGGGGTATACTTCTCAAACGCGTATACATTATCTCCAACTTCGAGCGAAACAACGTCCCTGTGCACGAGATGTTCGTCTCCGGAAGCGTCGGTCCATGTGGAGATATGGGTGCGGCTAGATAGCTTGGTGTCTCGACGGTTGACCGGAGAAAGTGGGTGCACTGCGTATCCATAGATGATGAGAGGGAGAGGTTCCCAGACGCCTTTTCGCTGGCCAAGAGTGCCCGCCATGGCGGCAGCAGGGTATCAGGCCCGCCCAACGCAAGCTGCTCTGGGATGGACGACGGACTCGGAGTCGGCGGGGCACAACAAAGCTGAGAGACCAGGTGTGGGAATTGGCGCCCAAGGCGTCAGGCTGACGCGTAAAAGTAGCAGCAGGACGTACTGTGCACAACAGATAAACGGGGCTTGTAGACGTCCGGAGGAGCAGGGGTGCACCGTTCGGGCTTCAGGGTGAGCTCTACAAAGGCGGGAACTTTGGACAACAGAGGGCGCGACCGTTGCGCTTTAAGCATAGTCATCACATCACGAAGCCACGCCGGGGAAAACTCAGAATCAAATTTCGATGCTCGCTCTCCCCCCCACTGCAATGCTACGACAACACTCCGTGGATAGGCTATGCGAAACATAGCCCATAAGCTACGTGCGTCGTCGTCTCGCGGGGTGCAATACGAACTGTAAAGATTGAGTTCGGTCATCGGATGGGGTGCATATAGACGCCTGCCTGGTTGCCCGCGCCCATCAGCTTGCTCGGCTTGCTCAGATCTCAGAACTTGCTTGCAACTTGTCAATGCCCATTTCCGCTCATTTCTCCTCCCCTTTCTGAGGTCTCTCATCTTGCATTACGCATAAAGGGCTGTGTTCGGCAATCCTCTCCACTCACGCGACGAAGGGTGTATCTCGGTCGGGCCTGGAGCGTTCTTTAGCAACCATGTCGGGCATCGCAAAGACCAAGTTGAAGGGGGCCCGTGACGCCATCGCGAAGAAAGACTATGAGAAGGCGCGCGATGCAGCCCAACAAGCGTTGGAGTATGATCCAGACAGCTACCTCGCGTACGTGAGTCGTAAGCTCGGCTGCATGCCAGTCAATTCATACACCCAGTGAAGGAACGTCTTTCTTGGAGTTGCGTATCGAAACTTGAAGGACTATGAGCAGAGCGAGCAAGTAACTGCCACGATAAACTTCAGGTCGTAGCGTCGATTGACATCCTTCTAAGGTATATCGCAAGGCCATAGACTCTGATGGGCAGCAGCTTCTTGCTTGGCAGGTGAGTCGTGTCTTCGCCGTACCCTGATTTTTGCCAAACCTTCGTAAAGGGTCTCAGCCAACTATACGAAGAGACGAAGAACTGGGACGAGTATTTGAAGATACTGAACAAGTTAGCCGAATTGTATGCAGTTGGGTATGCGATCCTTGTCTCGTTGGGACCTATGGACGAATGTGACAAGACTTGTCTAGAAACGACCCTACAAAATGCGCAGAAACTGTTCAGAAAATCATCGACATTCGCCGTAACGCCGACTCCAGCCCGCCGATAGAGGTGATTGGAAACATGTCCCGCGTTGTTTTTCTTATTCTGTATTAACGGCAAACAGCTTGCAGAAGCCCTCACCCTTCTGCTCCCTGAATCATCTTTCTATGCCACGCTTTCGTTGCTACCTCCCCCAGATCCCACCAATCCTACCTCTACAACCACATTTGTCGTGCAGTCAGCGATCCACAACTCCCTCCCCGTGTTGGAAGAACTAGTGTCGATATACGAGAAGCACGAGCAAGGGGTGCAACGGGATGAGATCTCCAAGCGGAGGACGAGGCTGAACGCACCCCCTCTGGAGCAGATACGACGGGATGTTGTTTTGGAAATTCTGTCAATTTCACAGGTATCGTGCTTGCTTACCGCTTATCCTCACGCTTTCCAAACGTATCCCTCAGCTGCCGCGCCTCTACAACGAAGTACTGAACCACCCAAACACCTCGGACGAGCTGCGTCGTGAGACGGAAGCGAAGTTGCTCGATTTAAAGCAGCGTCATCTCTTCGCGCTCCCCGCAAGTGAAAAGATAGCAGAGAAAGCACGGTTGGCTTCCGAGCTTGATGAATTGATTAGTGGAATGGTCCTGCTGAACATTCCTAACGAGCTGGCGTGGACGCTCCTGATAGAGAGCAAGGACGCAGCGGAGATTGGTTGGTTCCCTGCTTCCGTCTTACGTTCGATTACTATTCTGACCGCGCTTTCCGCAGAGGACTATGACTTCAATCTCCTCAGGCACTTCATTGGCCTGTTCCCGAGATCACCGTTGATGAAGCTGGTGCGGGCATACTTCGAATACATGAGTGTGCCCCTATCCGAAGATGAGGATGAAGATGTTCCAGCGCCTCTGGCCGAAGACGAAGCTGACTACATCGACATCATGATGGTCAGTCCTGCATTCATGCATGGTCGTCCATCTCTTATCGAATGGATCACAGGATGCGTTCTCCAACCTGAGCGATTCTATACTGGCGCATAGGATCATCGGTGAACTTTACCAGCAGGAAGCAGACTACGAGAATACAATCAAGGTGTCAGAAAGCGGGCTCGAGCTCGTGCGTCGTGTGGAGCAGAACTGGGGGAGGCCTATCAACCTGTAGGCTTTGTCTGTCGTCTACCTCGCGAAGAACACTCATTTGTCCATTCGCAGGACAAAGAAGGCGTTCAACATCATGTTGTCGAGCTCGTTGGTCCACTATTTCCCACCGAAGCACCACGTCCGTGCTTTGAGGATCATTGACGGTGTGCTCTCCGAGGACCCCGACAATGTCCCTGCTCTCATGAGCCGAGGGTTCATCCTCGAACATGCGAAAAAATGGCCTGAGGCGGGTGCGATCTTCGCGAAGGTCGTTCAACTGGACCCCGAAGGTGTCGACCACGGGCTTCGAGCGAAGGAAGAGCACGCATGGTCAGAAGCCATGTGTGAAAAATTGGAGGCGGCTGCAGACGAGCTTCAGGATGCCATCAGCGTTTTGGACGAGCTGGAAGGAAGGGAGGTGGATAAGGCACGAGCCTGGTGGAGATCGGGGCGTGCCTATTGGGACATGGGTCGTAAGGCGTCTTTCTGGTATTCTTTGCGCCACTTCAGATTGATTGTTTGCGACAGCGGAACATTGCGAGGAAGCATACAAGCACTTCGTGACCGCCCTGAAGCGGTCATCGACATTTGCGCCGGCATTCACTTCCCTGGGAATATACTACTCCGAGTTCATTTCCCCACCCGACCCTAACCGTGCATCCAAATGTTTCCAAAGGGCATTCGAGCTCGACCCAAGGGAAGCAGAAGCAGCGCGGAGACTCGCAGAAGGTTTCGCCGAAGAAGGGGACTGGGACCTCGTCGAAGTCGTCGCGCGCCGCACTATCGACGGGGAAGGTGGCCTGGAACAGGGTCCGGACGCCAAAGCTTCCCGCCGGTACCAGCCCCTCAATGCATGGGCGTGGAAGGCCGTCGGCGCTGTCGAACTCGTATGTTTTTGTTTTTCTGACGGATGCGATAGGAGCCGACACTGACGCGGTGCACCAGACTCGTCGTAACTATGTGCCTGCTATCGAGGCGCTGCAGATTGCGCTGCGGACCGACGACGACGATCATATGTCCTTGCTCCGGCTTGGAGAGGCGTACAGCAAGGCAGGACGCTATGCTGCGGCGTTGAAGGCCTTGGAACGCGCGCGCGAGCTGGACCCAGACGACTGGGTTGCATCATACTTCATCGGAGACGTGCACCGTCAGATGGGCCTATACGCGGAAGCTATACACGCGTTTGAGGCTATTCTAGTGGCCCGTCCGGCCGAGCTCGGCGTGCTGCATTCCCTGGGACAGACGTACCTGGAGCTGGGACATTTTGAACTTTCCACTGGATTCCTGGCGAGAGCGGAGGTGTCGTTCCTCTCTGCGGTTCGCGTCACGCTTGTGCTTCTGGAGTCTAGCTCTGGGTTCCGCCGAGTCGCATGGAAGACGATCGCTGACTCGTTCTATCAGCTCTCAAACCTCTCTGGGTTTTCGGACGAAGAATCTGTCAGGGAGGTCGCCGGGAGTGTTCTCCCGCTCGTGACCGAGCATCCGGGCAAAGACCTGGTCAACATCATCTCGGAATCGCTGTCCATTGACGACGAGACTGATATGGCCTTGTTCACACTTCAAGTTGCCTTTGCAGCGTACGAATACCGCCTCTCTCTGGGTGCTATCGACGACGTTGCCAAAGCTACAGCACACTACGACCTTGGTGCGGCATTGTCTACTTTTGCCCGCCGCACTCTGGATGCCGTCAAGCGGGAAAAGTCTCAGCAGGAGGCCATCACGCAGTTCAAGCATGCTCTCCGCCTCGAGCCTGGAAACGACGCATTCTGGACTGCCCTTGGGAATGCCTCATTCCTCTCTCAGCGGACACTCTGTCAGCATGCCTATATCCGCGCGATAGAAATAGATGGGAAAGTAAGTGTTTGCCCTCAACTTTAATCTCGCTTCGGCTAATTGTTTGCAGAATGCAGCAACCTGGACCAGTCTTGGCATGTTCTATCTCCATCATGAAGACGCTGAACTGGCGAATGAAGCATTCTACAAGGCACAAACACTCGACCCGGACTATGCCCTCGCCTGGGTTGGACAAGGCCTGGTTGCGACGGCGAACAATCATAACAGGGAAGCGAGTGCGTTGTTCGAGCATGCAACAGGTCTGACGGCTGCGGCGGTACGTTGTGTCATGTCGTCTTTCGAGACCTTGAAGGTCCTCACATCAATGCATAGCCTGAAGCCGATCTCGAATACGCCACGCGCCTCTTTAACAAGGTGAATGAGACAACCAGGTCCCGATCAGCCTCGTCAGAAGCGCTTCTCCCCGCGTTTTTCGTCCTTGACCGATGCTGCAAGCAACGTCCCAAGGATGCGACGGGGCTCCATCTTTTCGGGCTCGTCTGCGAACGTGTCGGACATGTCGAGCTCGGCATTGAGATGATATCCCGGGCGACCGCTGTGCTGGAGGCGGTTTACGAGGAGGCCGAGGATCCCGTCGTCGAGAGACAGTTCACGACCGCTCATGCGAATATTGCTCGCCTGCGCATGGCCACGGAAGATTACGAGGGCGCCCTCGAGTCATACCAGGTCGCGACTGGTCTGCTGCCTGAAGACCTGGAAGAGGATGGCATGGCTACCAAGGCCCTCCTCGCGCAGTGCCAGTTTGGCTCTGGCCTCGCGAACTTCAAATTGGGCCAACTACCGGAAGCGTTGGGGCTCTTCGAGTCCGCGATGGCGACGGCAGCAGACCACCCGACGATACGTGGACATATCGTTGTGTTGCTTGCCCAGACGCTGTGGGCAATAGGTACGGATGAGGCGAAGGAGTCTGCGAAGGCCCAGCTATTGCAGAGGTGCGTGCTTCGGCGGTCGACCTCTCCCACCGCACTAAACGCCCGTCATATAGCATCGAATACGACCCCGAAAATCTAATGGCGATCAACACGCTGGCAGGCATGGGTATCCTTACAGACGACGACGGCCTCGTCGACGCTGCGCTCTCCGAACTCCTCGCCCTTCCTCTGGACCAGCGCCACGAACGCGACCCTGAGCGCGAAGTCGCATATCTCCTCGTCCAGCATCACCTAGGCCAGGGAGATGCCCAACAGGCATTATCTGTCGCGCAGAAGGCCGTCTTTTCCGAACCCGAACGCACCGACGCGCGCCGAGAGCTCGTCTCCCTCACGCTACAGAGCGGTGAGAGCGCGGCGGCGCTTGCCATCCTCGGTGGCTCGGCCCAGACCCAAAGAAGCTTCGCGGAGCTTCGTGCTTCTCTGGCGCTACAAGCCGTCTCCCTTTGCCTGGAGAGCACGACTGCGGCGGACGCGACGGACGCGTTGAAGCTCGCGAAGAAAGGCGTGATGCTCTCGCCATCGGACCAGCGTGGCTGGGAGACGTTAGCGTACGTTCAAAGCCGGCGGGCCGCCTCGTGAACTTGAATCGCGTACAACTACGACGCGACGCGCACACATGGACTACACTCCCGTAGCAGATAGTAGAAGTCCCGATGTATCGGTAGCCAGCCACTTGTAGCGGAGCGTCGATCTGTAGAAACAGGATCCGATAAAGAATGTATGTGTTGAGCTGTGAATACATGGCCATTACCCACTATATGCGATACTACTGTAGTGCTGCTGTGCCGACGCAGCGCATCGTCATTACTCTACGGAAATAGTCAGATATTCAGGCCGACGCATTGTGCTTCCCGATGGCATTGGCGGCGATGAGCTGCACGCGTTTCAGGGCGGCATCGCCTTCGGCCTGGTTAACCTCTGCCAGCCACCAACGGAGCCTTTCACGCATCGCATGAGGAGAGAGCTTGCCAGTTACGCTGCAATACAGACGTGAGTAGTATGAAGAGGCCCGGAATGGAGGTGCACGTACATGCCTCGCTCCTCGAGTGCTTCACGGAGTTCATGGGCGGTCAGCCTCCCACCAAAGTTCTCCCGGATGAGGAGCGCATCGTCGGCAGCAACGCCTGCCAGGTGCTTCTTGATGCGACGCATGCGCATAGCAGGGATTCCGAACGTCGACAAGGAGAACATTCTACGCTTCCTTCATAAGGACGTATGTGCAATCAAGCATTTGACGGAACGCACCCAGAGTACGATATGACGGCGGTGCGGTCGAGGAGCTTCTCAACGGAGAGCTCCGGCTGCTCGGTAGTGCGCTGATAGACATCCCGGAAGACCGACTTCATGCTCACGGCAAAAGTGGTCTGCTTCTCGCGTCGCTTCTTCTCTATCCGCTCTCTCTGCGAAGGCAGGAGACATGTTGAGGGGAGAAGGAAAGGCGCGTAGATGACGACCAGGGGGATAGCCTCCTCGGCGATGATGATAATCAAGAGGAAAGGTATGAGCCTGCGAGAAAGTCAGGCTGCCTTCTCAGGACCGCGGAGACTGAGCTTCCGCGCATGAGCACAGAAATGACTCACTTGAGAGCATCCTGCTTGTAATTCGCTATGAATCGTGTCTCCCACCGTGTCAAGGGCTTTCCTCCGCCGTTCGCCCGCGCCTGGATTGCGCTGACATGGTTCCGGTTCACGTTGATGAGCTTGATGCCGTTCCAGTAGAATTTCTGGAGCAAGTGTTCATCGGAGTTCCGAAAAGAGAGTATAGGCTAACGCACGAAGAGCTCCTTTGCTTGGTGGAATAGCCGGCCTGCCCATGACGCGTCTTCCGGCGGGGGCTTCAGGATGCCGTGCTTCGATGCGTCGTAGTAATCCTCTTTCGCCGTTTGAAACACGGAATGGTCTGGATGGGTAGGTATTGTATCATGATGCGGTTCGAGCTCTCCGGAGGGCGCGGACGTGCTTTCCGACAAGGAAGCCGGCGAGGCGGCGCGTTCGCTGGCGTTCGAGGAGGGTGCGGGTTCCGAGGACGTCTTCGGCGGCTTGACAGGAGCCGGTCGTAGATCGACCTTATGTTTCCGCAGCGAGGCATTCGGCACCGGAGGCGGCGCATCCTTCGCGACCGAGCTCGTGGGAGGTGGGGGAGTGGTAGACACAAAACGCGAGCCACGGGAGTACACGGAGCCGCCCGAGACTCGCCATGCAGCCCCATCTGCTATGCGCGCAGATAGGTGTACATGACGAGAACGAAAACGTACTGCCGCTACTGAGTGATTGTGCCTTGTCACCGAAAGACTGGACAAGAGAGAGGGCGTGAATGGCTCGCTGAGCCGCCGACCCGACGTTTTGCGAGAGAGCGACACTCACCCGTCCGCCAACCCATTCCTCAGCGAAGCTAACATGAAATCAATGCGCCGTCTTCGCTGTGTTTGTATTCCGGTCGTGCGACGTTGGAGAAGAGAGGAAGAGGTGGTGGGAAGAGGTCAAGTGGAGTGCAAGCGTCTGGCCGAAGAGAGCACGCAACCTCGACGCTAGCGCCCAGCATCTCCCACGAAGCGCTCAAACATTTGTTCCTCTGAGAAAGTTGGTCCGTCGCCCGAGCTTCAGTTCGTCCGATCCTCTGAAGCTCCTCCCGTACCTCTTCGTCTTCTGCTCAGCCAACCGAGTCGTATATTGTATACCAGTGCAGTGCGTGATCGTCCGGTGCCTTAGACACCCCGGTCTCACCATTTGGATCAGTTACGCCGCCGGCTCAGATCTCCCGAGTCTCTGCTAACCTATACTTGCCATTGAGATGGGCCTTAGTCCATTTGAAAACATATCAGGTTTCGTACCCCTCCTAGCTTGATAGTCCACGAGAAGTTTCGCTTCACGGACGTGGGGAATTCAGTGGTCCGGTCTACGTAAGTCCTCGACCAAGCCTCGAGATCCAGGCATCTCGTTCCAGGTTCGTCGGCCTTCCAGTGCAATCGACTCTTACTAGAACGTTGATTCGAGATGACCCCCACTTTCTTCAAGAAGCTGTACTGCTAAATAGACTTGGTAGCCTCCACATGGGGGGCCAGATCATCAACGTCAAAGTGCACCTTCTCCAACCTCGAGGTCATGCAAGCATACACACGAAGGTCACAATGGCTATGAAGACCACGGTTCTGGTGCATCCATTGTTGGGGGCGAAAGAGCTGATCCCTATCCTAGGCGCAGGTATGTGAAAGAGCTCCTGGTTTTGTCTCGTACCGATCTTACCTCGCTCTCCGGTGGTTTACTCGCACTCCACGACCGGGGCGCAATTTAATATGAGCGGGTACGAGACAACTTCCATTCAAGTTCCTCATCCTCTGCAAGGCACGCGGGTGACCGTTGGCATGAATGCGACGACGATTCCGTGAACAAAAGCCGTGGAGATTAACCTGTGCGAGTGGGACCCAAACCGAGGACGCCTTTGTGTGCCAACTAATCATAATGGGCTCTCCGCCGGGCCACCAGCGTTCAACATGACGGATAGGTACCAAGGTCGGAACCTATCTCACCTCCTGATGTATCACCATCATGACATACTCGATGTCTCTTCAAGAGGCTAGAATGGATGAATGCTATACATCCATTTCGAGATCCCAATGATGTGGACAGTGCACGCCAAAAGTCGTGCAGTATCGAAGAGGTTTCTGCGTTTTTTTTCTTTCAATTTCTTTCTCCTCCAATGCTGTTGGATACATCTGTAGCTCTTCTCGAATACAAGGATCTGACACAATATTGGAGCTTTGTCCTTGCCCAGCGCGTGCGAGGATAGTCATGGTGGGCTGGAGCCTCAGGCTACAGTGCTGCTATCGGAGCGGTGGCCGGTGGCCTGGCTGGGCAGCGGAATGGAGGCAGTGGCAGTGTCGCGGGCGTCTCTGGCGCTCTTCCTGCGTCTGTTTGGCAGTGTTCGCAACGATCTGGGTATGTTTGGCCTCATGACCCAACAGTTGATCCTTGTTGTGCCCATATCTGAATCATGACAGTCCCCCACTGAACAAGTTCAGCGTGGAACCGTAGGGCAACATATCCGACTTCCCATGGGAACTCAAACTGGCATGTGCCATTGTCGTGCGTCGTCATCATCAGCGGACGGTATACGTGCCCTAGCAGGCCCTAGCTCAGCATGCATCTGCTGCGGAGCGGATGTCCCGGTTTTTTTGTTGAGTTCCATGTGTCAACAGATGTCAACTCGATCGCAATTTCAAAACCTTGTCCAAACCAATTCCAAACGTCCATATCACTTGTCACGGACCGGAGTTTGGACAATGTTCCTGGAGCTCGTCTTGGGTCACCTCGAGCTACCACTGATCATGGTGAAGGAGGTTCCTGCGATGACGGTAGCCAGTTTATTTCAGGACAGCGCCTGGAAATTCCGGACAAGGCTTCGATAATAACCAACGTTTGCAATACCGCAGGGAGTACACGTATATTAGGTCCTATCGCCAGAACATTCAACATCTGAGTCCATATTCCCAATTTCGTACAGCAATCCCCTCCCTTCACACCATTAGCACTCCCCTGAGCAAGCATATCTTCGGCTTTGCGTACCAGGCTTGGGTTTTGTACCTCGTCTCTCTCAATCGTGCCAATTGACATTGGCGTCTGTCGACAGGTCTCACCCGCCCTCTCATTGCCCAAGTGGTCCATATAGTGCAGCTGCATCCCATTTACGTGTCATTTACAACTACGAATGCGTTCTACGACCGTGTCAACAATGAATTGGCTCGTCACTTCGAGGTGGGCGAGGAGGAGCACTCGCACCGCATCAGGTTCGAAGCGTACTTTCAATCAACAAATTCATGCGCTAACTCGAGAGCCTTCACACAGAATCATATCCATCGGGGACGTCGCATCCTTGAGCCTGGGGGGTGGCGACGAGGCGTTCAAGAAGCTCCTCAGGGCACTGTCATTGCGTTCCTAGACGGCCTGTGAAGCGGGGTGTGTGGGACAGGTTATCGATAGCGAAGATCAAATAAGGGATACTGGATACCGGATTTGTGTGGGGGCCCAATGGGGATACAAGTATACTCAAACTTCGTAGAATTGAATGGGAATGCGTGCTTAGGCGGTCGCGCGACGGAAAAGGGCTGCCATCGTCATACCGCCAACGCAAGAAGGATCACGGTGTTTACGCTTCGAGTAAGCGAAATTTGCTCGCACGGCGCCAAGGGATATCCTACTGCGCCGAATTCCATCGCTGAACTACTTGCATAATAGGACCACGTTACATGGCTAGAACTGCTGTACCAGCCCTTGAGTCACACTTCGTCGACAGCAACCTCCGCCCTGACGCGATCGACAAGCTTGAGGACGATAGGGCCGTCCACGAGCTCCCGGAGAGTCCGCAGTTCCGACTGCCTGACACCGTGGCTCGGCCACACCGTGGTGTCGGACTCCGCAGGAGCGCTGGTCTGTGGCTGGCTTTCCGCAGGATGGCTAGAATCAGGGTCGCTAGAGTCAGGGTCGCCTTCCGACAGCGTGGGCACCGATGCGCCGGCAGGGCGAAGACAGAGAACAAGGGAGGTGAGGCGACTGCGGCATCCATCGCACACACGTTGAACGAGGATTGTTTGGAGGGCCGCACATTTCTGCTGGAACATCGTGTCCACTAGCGCGCCCACGTCCTGACCCGCATCATGTCCCTCCGGGTGGGAAGACGTCGGTTGCCCCGCATTGGGGATCGGGCCCATAGCCAATTCGCAGGTGATAGCCAGCTCGGAGAGGGAGGGGCAGAGGGATGGTGAGTCGAGCATGGGAAGCACGGTCTCCATGTCCCCACCACCCAGGGCAAGATGCTCCAGTTGCGGGAATGCGCGCAAGTCGACGACTAGGTCGCCGTATTCGGGAGACGGCGTGAGGTGGGTGACGGGCGCGTTTCCTGAGCTGAAGACCGCGAGGAGACCCTGGGCGGTGACGTTGTAGTCGTCCATCCGAAGCCGTTCTATGTCGCCAACAAAGCATTGAATATGGTATCCCTTGGCTGCCTTGCGGTATGGAGGCTGGTGTATGACCACGTGGTCGACCGTACCGACCACTCCCCGAAAGTACGGGTGGTTCATCGGGAGCGGTCCATGGAAGTCTGAAGGTTTGTTCCGGTTGAAGATGTCGCTGACATGGATGCAAGTGGTCTGGGGGGACGACATCCAAGAAAGAAATCAGAGATGCGCCGCCTGTGCCAGGTGCTGGGCCACAGGTGGAGGTAGTGTAGTGACGGGAATTCGATAGCTCGGGGAGACTCGATGTCCAACGACCTGATTTCTAGAATCTCCAAGTTGTCGCAATAGGGCCTCAAGTCGAAACCCCCTAGACCGTAAGGGCCCAGATCGGTCGATGGGAGTATAAGGAGGCACAGAGATTCGTCCCACCACTCCACCTTCAACTGACTGAGTGCTACATCACCGAAACGGTCCAGCATGTTCAGGGGACAAGTGAGGCAAGAGAGCTGAGGGAGCGTCTCTCGGGACAACGTGCCCAATCCCAACCATACACTGTCATATTCATAGTCAAAGCCCATCCACACCGGCATCATGATATGGATCGCTAAGTCCCTCAGGTTTGGCATTCCAGAGTGAAGGAGAGGCCACAGGCCCTCTGTGAGGTCATCTTCAGCAACCGTGACATGCAGAGAGGCCAGGTTGTTCTTGTACGGAGTCAGAGACTCGACGATGGGTTCGGTGAAGCCGAAGAAAGTTGGCTTGATAGTACGCGAATGCTGCGTGGAACGTGCGAGGAGGGCGATGATGAAGGGAAGTTCCGAGTCGTCTTGCAGAACCTTCCTTTTCCCGTGGAACTGGCAGGTCAGTCACAGCGTCCGCCCAGAATGCGGTTCTGCCGAGGAGGACCGGGCGCCACAGGCGGCATACGTGGGACAGGAGAAAGCTTTTCCTGTCAACCCAACAGCACTCTAGTATCTGGGGCCAGGACCTCGGTGGGAAGACGGTGGATGGGCGCAGCGAGGTTATGGATGGTTAGGAGGGAGAGGGCAAAATTGGCGGTATTCGTCTGCCTTGATTTTGGTCCATGTCTGGACGTCCTGTATCGACATGAACCCGGCGAGAGCTCCGCAATCCGTGGTTGGAAGACGTAGAAGATGCGCTGAAAGCTCTGAGGTGCGGGGGATGGCTTGTAAGATATCCATGGTCATGACGGGAACTTGGGCTAAGCCTGGGTCGCTGAGCACTTAAATGACTGGGGAGTATCAAGCGAGTTGCTATAATGCCCGGAAGCATTGGAGATAATATTACGCACAGAGTGGAGTGGCACTCACTGTGAGTATTATTGCAAGGTGAGCGACGGCCGTCACTGCACGGTTTCTGCTGGTTTCTGTGTCATGGTCAACACGGTTCTGTTGAGACGCCAAGGGCGTCTGTGGCTGTGTCATGTGGCTCACGGCCCCCAGACACTGCTGTGGCCGCAGCTCCTGAGGGTACTTACCAGTTAGTTCGGTGGCTTTCTTTGTAACTCAACACCACTAACCATACACCTCATCGACAACGACGTCGCGACTGGTTGTCTCCAAGCGAGAGCCTCGGCCCTCGATTTGGTGTCGATGGCCCGGGTCCTTCTGAGTGGTCTCCGACATAGCCGTGCCGACACGAATGATATCGATATCGCGTAATCTCGCCCGACGCCGTGCGCAGTCACTTGCCTCCACCCTCGAATTCGGCAGCGTTGTGCTCTATCCTACCAACGACATGCATGCCGGGCGACCACGTCTACGACGGCAGAGGGTGCGCAGACATGTTCGTAAGACCCCATGACGTGATGGGAAGAACTAAATGTCCACAGGAAGGCTTCAGTGAGAAAAGGTGAGTAAGATCTGCCGAAACTCCATGCGCTCAACGTTCCCATAGAATTCATTTCAGGCCTTGGAACCGCCCCAGTGAACCGTGCGAATGCATGCTCCACTGTGAACAATCTTTTCTGATTGTCAGCACAATGACCGCAGACGCGGTTGCTTTACAATCGCCAGCGAGTTGTATTCCTGGGCCATTGATGTCGGCTCTGCTCAAGTCTATATTTAAGGGGATGCCTGTTTAGAGCTCGCTGTCAGCTTCGCAGTTTAGCCCTCTACACATCGAACCTACGATGACCACTCATCAGAACCATATTGTTGGATATGCATACCAGGGATGGGGTGCGTGTTGGTTCCGGTTTCACCTCTGGACACCAGTCTTAGCATAGCACTGACGCAACTCTTTGTAGGTCACACGCGCCCTCTCGCTAATTTAGTTGCACGCCTCGTCAGGCTTCGGCCCGTTATAGTCACCATTTTGACCACAGATGCTTTCTATGACCGGATCAAGAATGAGTTGGCCCGTAGCTTCGAAGCGGATGAAGAAGAGCTTGCGGCCCGCATCAGGTCTGTTCTCATTCGGTATGGAAGACTTTCCCTAAGCTGATGTCAGCTTCAGGGTGATTGCCATCGGATCCGTCCCGTTCATCTTCTCGCCAGAGAGCGACGAATATTTCAAGATTGCCTGGAAGTCTATCATTTCCGATGAGGAGCTCGTGTGCACCAAAAGCGGCACCCGTCACGCCCCCCTCCCCAAGCCTAAGGCGATCATTCTTGATGTGGGCATGGTTCTCCTTCTCATGCGCCTCTGGATCTCATTGCTTCGACCAGTTTTTCGCGATCGAGTCGTTCAAGTCAATCAGGGCCATGAGCGGGAAAGGCGTAAAGATTTTTTCTTGGTTCTCCGGATTGACGTATGCTATATTCCAC